>JAPYZA010003376.1:0-20511 GCA_030522685.1 Eupelmus azureus | reverse complement strand
TTATAAACTCGCTAAAATGGATGCTTTCCGAATGTGTATTTAAAATACGAACTTTGTAGATTTTATCATAAAATTGTAATGCTCGAAATTGTAGGTTCAGTTAGTCATCTTTGTTATATTGTATACAAAAATTGAATCAAAAGACAACCAAAATATTCTTAACTCGTCATATAAAGTATACCCACATCAGCTTTGTCAGTAAGTTTATGCGTTAAGCTTGCGGTTACATAAGCGATGTTGCCGTGCGAAGCGCACATTCGGAAAATATCCGGTCTGGCAGGGAGTACATTACAAATATAATGTGCTTGTAAAGTTATGTTTTGGTTAATATAAAATACTTATTCATAAAAAAAAAGATTTAGCAGTATAGAATTAACATAAAAAGTATAGTAGCCACTGTCTTTGAAGAACACTGAACCCGTGACATTACAAAGAAAATTTAAATAGTTCAACTTTATTTAATTTAATTTTTCTTTTAACTTAAATGTATTCAAAAAGTGATTTTTCCTTTTTTTTACACAGTGCCAAAGGAAAAATTTTTAACAAACTCCCAATTCTTTAAAAACTAAATGCAACTTAATATCAACCTAAAATAATAGCCATTTAAGGTATAATTTAATTATGACATTTAATTTAAGTACGATGTAGCTGCAAATGCAAGAATACTGAGAATTCACAGCTGGACGGCGTTCGGCTTTCTGATTATTTTCTTCCTTCTAATTGGATGGTCTACATATTCTTACGAGGCAAGCGGGAGTTTGTCGGCTGGAATCATTTACGTTTATTTTTATCTGCCACTGTCTATTTCTGTTATGAAGTTTGTCACGCTCATTGCTTCTATTTTCCTGAGATTTCGTCATCTAAATCAAATGTTACTACCAGGTTAGTTTATAATATATCTTGCAATATATATAAAACATAAGAGTAGGACCTACTAATATTTAAAATGAATAAAATATTCGTTTTTTCACAAATTTAATTTTTACTACTTTTTAAGTAGTAAAACTTAGAAATAATCAGGCGTGATAAATATGTTAATTTAATTAATTAACAAACTTTATGCACAGACTTTGTCTGCTTAATGATGGAATTGGACAGCGACAGCAAGAGACTGCATTTGTGCGACGTCTGTTGGTTGCACAGTTGTTTGTGCTCCGCCGCCAAAGATGTCAATTCGCTTTTCTCGATCCAGCTGCTCATGTGGTTTGCCAATTTCACGTTTAACATGATTTCGCGAATTAGTGCCTTCACGGACACGTCCGATAGATTCTCTGGCATAATGAAATATATCAGGGATGGCGGCCTTGTATTTATCTTCGTGCTCCTCGTCTGCGTCATAGCTGGCATCTGTCACCTTACCTCCGTTCAAGTACAGTAGTATTTTATTTTTTGGGTCAACTATAAAGCTTCTTAGTCGAATTCTGATTGCACAATGTTTTTTTGTAGATATTGCGGGCGCTTTTGTTTTTTTTTTTTTTAATTTTTAGCTCTTATATTGATATAATTACGTTATTCAAACTTAAGCAATTACAACTTAAAACCAAATTAATACTTTTCAATTTAAAAAAAAGAAAATTAATCATGTTTATTCTAGTTTTGTTTTCTTGAAGAAAGCCTTGGATGCATTATCAGTAAGGTTAAAGACCGGCAAACTGGGTATTCGAATTATTTTATTCACTTTCATGAATTAAAACCCGTAATTAATGCGAGAATTTGAGTGGCTAAAATGTTCTATCAAAAACTATGAAATTATACCATTATTAACTTTTATCTTTGCTGGATCGCTTAGAGACCCCGATGAAAACATTAACACCTTCATGTATTGAAAAAACGAAGCATGACACCAAAATCGTTATTCCGAATCGCCACTTATATAAATAGTTTATACTTTATATTTTCAAATTAAGTTGTCTTTTGGATTATATTATTTTATTTTTTTAATGAAAATGAGCCATGTACTTCAAGATTTCCGTCTAATTTACAAGTCAATAACAAAAAAGAAATAATTAAATTATATCAATAAATATGTTAATGTGCAGTGTAACGTCCATATGATAATAACAATAATAATAGCAATAGTGGTAATAATAATAATATTAACAACAATAATAATAATAATAACAATTTAAGTCCAAAATAATAGAAAAGCTGTTCCCGGGTCCTCAATAAGAATAATGACTTACCCTTAAAGTGCACACATAGAATAATCGCGTTCATCGTAGAATCGACATCTAGCAGGATCTTTGCCCTCGTTAGATGTTTACGTAGGAGTTGTCGTCTGCGACTCCGTCAATGCGTGGCCGCCGGGGAGCCATAATTGACGAAAAACATTTCCTTTATGCGCCCGGCGACGGGCAAAGAAAATATCGCGGTCACCAATAGCGTGTAGAAAAAAGCAAAAGGGATCGCCAGACGGAGAAGGCGTTATATCTTGGACGTCAGAAAACTTTGTTCGGGCGCGTCTGATAAAAAGAGGAAAAATACACAAGAAAGCGCAAAAAACAAAAGCGTCTCGTTTGAGCGGCTTGCTTATGTGCTATCGCTGTGTTATTCGCACGCGGAGAAAGTGAATTTCTTGACACGATGAAAAAAGTGCGTTTCGTTTTTGGCTTTTGTACTGTTCGCAGGCTAACAAGGTGGGAGCCAGCGTCTTCATGCCCAGCTCGAGGTACTGGTACTCTCGCATCCGACATGAGCAAGAAAAAGAGGTGAGAGAGAGAGGGAGAGAGAGAGAGAGAGAGAGAGAGAGAGAGAGAGAGAGAGAGAGAGAGAGAGAGAGAGAGAGAGAGAGAGAGTGAGAAGCAAGCTTTTCATCTGGTATCCTACTAATAAAATGGATTGCTTTCCTGTTTACGTGTATTTTAAATGAGTTTTGAACGTTGATTTAAATTGGTTATTTTTCGTGTCCTTTCAAAAAAATTAGAATGACGGATTGTGTCAATAAGTTGACACATATTTGACGGGTGAAATCGATATTAAATTTTTTTACTTGTTAACATATTTATCGACATATGCAAAATCAGAAGAGAGTTACCTCCCTTAATTTCTATGCAAAAATTTAATGGCATTTTTACGAAATTTATTAGTGTAGATAAATAGAATGATTAAAAAAATTTTTTTTGAAATACCAATTTCACGCGATTCCGAGTTTTAACTTCATATTTTTCAAAGAGGTAAAGTGTACATAATAATTGTAGATGACAATCATCTCCTATATTTGCATATAAATTAATATTTTTTTTTTAATAATTGAAAAATAGTTTGGTCCATAAAATTGAGTATAGGTCCCCTTAATAGAATACAAATTGATTGTACTGCAGTTATTTACTATTAGTAAACCTGCTTTAAATTTGTCAATATATAAAAGAAAAAAAACTTCTTCTTGTATTTCTTTACTAAAGATGAAAGTGAAATAGATTGATAGTGGTGGACTTCAGAAAGCATACCGTATTTTAGAGTGGGATAAACAAGGGTATGTTGTTAGAAGACGCGATCACGTACGAGGTGTAAGGGATACTCTCGTGTAAGTGCTTTGAAAAGGGCGCAGGCCTTTGATCTCTGCTGACAAGATTTTTCCACCGCTAAATCCAAACCATAAGCTGTTTTGAAGCATCACATTTCCGATGCCGTTTTCCTTAAAATTTTGGAATTAGGGAAAAATATTTTTTATTGATGCACCGTATAAACTACAACTGTTAATTAAAACTTATGTCAATCATTTTACATTGAAAAAAGAAGCTTTTTAAAAACTATACAAAATTCGACTTATAGCTTGATTGCACTTGATAAAAGTCAAATCTACACTAAAAAATAAATTATAAATATTATTAAAAGCACTTCCTGTTTTTGAAAATGAAAAAAAACAAAAATCTCTCTTGAAACTAAGCAATTTCTCAATCCGTCTGCAAGTATCTCTAACAAAGCTCGTAAAAAACAATTACAGCTCTCAAGCGAGCAAACTGTTTAAATATTAAAATTTCCTGCTTGAACTCGTACACATTCAAGCGCGCTTAAATAGATGACAGCCCACATGAAAGCCCGGGCTCGGTCATTAAAGAAAACAGCTAGCACTTGTAACGATTTGCCGGGCTCGCACAATGAAGCCTCGCGAATAATTTTCCACTTTTAAATCCCACTTTTCTCTCTTACTTGCTTTTCCCGTCTGCTTTTCAGGACAAGTTTTCCATCGGACAATACTTTGCGCTGCACCCGCTACACTTCACGGCCGCATTCGGTTTCTTCCGGATTAATCTGCCTCTCTTGCTGAAGGTATGAAACTGCCTTTACTTTTGAAAGTAGGATTCTTTGTGCGTTTCGGTCGTTTTGCGACCCGTGACAGATGTAATTTCTTTACGCGAAAATGTCGGTCAGATGCAAGATGTTTTTTTAGAAAGGTGTGATGGGGTGTGGAAGATTTTTTTTTAATGAAATTTTTAATTTTATTAGCGTCATTGGAAATTTAAAAAAGGGTTACTTTTTGGGTAAGGCGCATTCGATCATTTTGCCAATTAGAATTTCAGTAAATTATTATTTACTTATTGTAAATTAAACTAGAACCTCTTATAATACTTATATATTTTTTAAAGAATTTTCTACTTAATTAAAAATTAGTGTAACTTCTACGAAATATTTATCAAACTTTATCAAACTTATAACAACGTAAATTGAAATTAGTGCGAAATGTCGAATGAAAATTTTTATTACAGAATGGAAACGAGAATGAGATATGAAATTAAATTGGGTAGTTGAACAAAAGTAAAAGTCAAACTTCAGAGGCTAGATAAGTTGACTTTTTAAATTAGAAATAAGAAAAGACTTTAAGTAATTTCAACGAATAAAGTTTATTTAAACTATAAAATTTTATATTTTCTTTGACTAAAAAATAATTTGTATTGGCTAAACATTATATAAAATTTTAATGTTTAGCCAAACAAATGTCGTTATGAATTACAATTTCTTTATCCAAACAAAAATCGATAAAACAATGTATACTAAGTCAGTTTTTTTAACAATTAGAAGTAATTTTGTGATCTATTAAAAAAACGACTGAAATACAACGAAGTTAAAAGATAGCATATTGTGCATAACAATGCTATAATCGATAAACACAGTTTTTACGCAAAAATTTATAGTAATTCAAACTTACCAGACGAGGCTATGGATTGTGGATTACAGATTTTAATGAAACTTCGGATCAAATAATGCATTTATAATATTACTGTATTAATTAACGAAAATTATTCTAATGACAGTATTTCATTTCATTTACTTTGGTGTTGGGAAATTTTAAAGTTTTACTGTGAAAATTGTCAAATAAAAACAATTTTTGTATATTAATGTTCCTCCGCTCACAGTACGTTGTGGAAAGAGTATCCATGTATTTCATACGTTTTCATTTACGATGATATTTTTGCTACACTGAGAAAAATTTTGCGTTATATTTATCATTTTTTTTAGTAAAAAGAATTTTACTTAAAGTTAATGAAAATACTATAAACATTTTTTAATGAATGAAACTATTAGTTTCTATTTATATAATGCTATAACTAAAAATTGCTTTGATATTATGATATCTTATGGCATAAAATATAATTCTTCTTAAAAATTGTATGTGACATAATTGTGTTTTGGAATCACGTAACATATAATTTAAGTGCTATGCGATATTAAAATAAAATTACACCATGTATACTTTCCAAATAAAACTATATTACATGCTCTATTAAAATAGCATTTTTCTTATACAACTTTTATGAAGTATTGTACAATTTTTCTGCGTATATAAAATATTTTCAAATATTCTTTCACTTATTGCTTATACTGTTTAAATACGCATCACATATTCTAGACGTATACTACATAAATCATTCTCAGCCTCCGAATCCGCTTTCTAAGAAACAGTAACTTGTATACGGGAGAACATCGGAAAATATTTTTTAAAAAGACTTTAAATGTTTAGATACATATTTTTTCACATTTAGTGCAAATTTTAAATTTGTATCAAATTTTTAATACATTTATTCTCAAATATCACACTAGTATAATTTATGATTTCTCTCATTCAGTTTTCAAGAGAGTACCTTTTATTGTAATAAATACTCATCCAAAAAATAGCTTTTGCCCACCATAAGGTAAAAAAAAAAGAGAAAATTCCGTTTTGCCAGCAGGCGAGGAATAGCAGAACCTCCCCACTCTCCATCTCAATTTGTCCTTCTAACACAATTAACCATTTCTCACGCAGATCGCCGGAGCCATGACGACGTATCTCGTCATCCTCAATTCGCCCACCAAGTGCTGATCCGGCGAATATTTTGTCTCGTCGGCCCTCAACGAGCCGCGAAACGACCTCATCGTCATCCGTCCTAAAAATAGCTCGAGCCGGAAGCACCGGCAGGACGTGAGAAGAGTAGGCCACAATCACCATGCGTGTGAACGCAACCATTCAAAAGACAAAACGAAATGCCTCTCGCATCGATCGCCACATAATTCCTGAGCCGATGGCACCAAGGCAACGATAGCTCACGCACGTAGCTTACGATGTCTGACTTAAAAAACAAACGCACCCCATGCGCTCTTATCATTGTGCTCGGTAAACTTTCTGTCCGATGCTTATCTTCGTAAACTGGCTCCTCTCATTTGCGCGCGCGCGTCGCTCTTTAAGTAGTTAAAGTCCGCGCTCGGCCAGCCGCGCCTGATAGAGGTATATTAGCTTGGACGGCGCGCTAGCTTTAGTCAGAATGGGAGGAGGTGAAATAAGGGAGGCGATCTCGACTAGTGGACGTGAAGTACTGCTTGCGTAACTCCCGCTTGTGAAATATTTACAGGGCCGGGTCGAATTTTCAATTCTCTCGCTTTATCTTGCGCTGGTTTTTCATTTTATTTCGTCTGTAAGCTTTGCGTAGCCTTTTTCTTCGGTGTAAAGCCCATTGCCTTTCTTTTTTATTTCTTTTGGTGCGCGGGAAAGAGGATGAAGGAAAAGTGGGTCGGCCGGGTGACAAGTTCGCGATGGGTTCTTGGATCGAAATTTCGTGCGTCGATTCCGTTTCAGGATTTTTTCTCTTTCGCGGTTTGTATTGCGTGACAAATTTGCGGACCCCACGTCTAAGTCTCGCGAGGCAATTCTTTATTTTCTAAGAAGCCAAAGATTTGTTGAAGTGGATCTTCGTAAAAAATAGAAGGGCTGTTTTAGAAAGAAAATTAATACAAGCTGAAAAAATGATATATATTTTTATAGAAAAAAATGAATAGGCATTTGCTCCTAAAACGCAACAAGTGATTTTATCAAATTTAATATATAACGGTAATAAATAGTAAAAGTGCTAATATTTTAGATAGTCAAAACGTTTTAAAAAGTTAAAATTAGTTATTATAGCGTCTTAACAATTATCTATTATGTGATAAGAAACATGATAGAGAGAAGATAGATATAAGAAGACACAAAATTATTTCTGATTTTTCATGCCGACGCCTAATTGGACTTCATCGTTGATGTGAGTTATTACATTATATTTAATTATTTTAATATAATTATTACGATTAGTTAATTAAAGTTAGAAAATAAAATATACATATATGCTAAGAATTAAAAAATATACTCTTATATTTAAATTAATAATAAATATTTGTTTGTGGTACTTGAGAGTTAAAGTATCGAACGCGCGAAAATGTAGTAGAGTTATAAAAATTCAAATAATAATTCGTGTTTATGAAACGATAAAAAAATGACGGACAAGTACTGGAGTGGTTATATTTACTTCCGTTAAACCACAGAAAGAAGATTGATATGTTATACTGCGAGCGTGGGGGAGGAAAAAGAATGCATCATTAAAAAACCATTAATATCCCGTTTAAAAATGTTTAAATTTATTGGTGTTATCTAACGGATGTTTAGCAGAAACCTAAAAAAAGGAGGTTTTAAGTAACGAAAAATGATTTCAATAAAATTTTCATATTACCAAAATAAATGTTATCAATAATAGAAAAGTATTCGTTAAAACATTCAAGACTTTTGTTATATATAATATTTTAATTTTGGAGGCCTAAGATTGTTTCTTGAACAGACTATCTCTTGTCGATTTATCGACAAAAATTAGAAAATCATCAAAACTTAAAAAGTTACATTTCATTATCTATAAATTCATACCGCTACAACATTATCACAATAATCCAACCCCTCAATCACAATGAATCAAATCAATCCCAGTCTCCCCAAACTTTATTCTTCAACCCTCCATATCCAGCCTCAAGCATGGTCCAGCTGAGCGACATAAAGCCGCTCTTCCACGCGACGAGCTTCTTCGGCTGCGGGCCCCACCTCGTTACTAAAGACGACGTACACCTGACGAAGCTCGGACTACTCTACTCAGGCTTCTGGGCACTAGGTTTGCTCTACTTCTGCTGCTACGGCTTATACCTAACCGTCTGCGAGTTCGACAACGTCGCCGATCGTCGCAAGATGCTGGCGTTAACGGCTTTGCGCACGATACTTGCTTATGTCTGCTTTTTCCTCGACGGAGCTATTACACTCAGGGGGAACCAGCGGCTGAGATCGGCTCTACTGCAGCTGCGCAATTACGACATGGCGATCAGTTATCCGAGTAGCGGAGTAAGTCGGAGGCTGAACTACTACTACTGCTGGGCGGCAGTTGGGACGGTTTTCATTTTTTGGATGGCGGTCGGTTACATCACCTATGTGTGAGTTCCGCATTTTCAGCTTTGTGTTTTTAATATTATGAGTTTAACAGCAATTTTTAGAGAAGCTAGATTTACTGTTCTAAGAAATAACGTTATTATCATAAATTATCTTTGAAGATCGTGTTTATGCTTTTATAGGATGAAAATGTTATTTTCCAAGCCTTAAGAAGAGAATAACAAATTTATTCATTTTGTTATGCGTATTATAAATATTCAAACTAAATTATTGGTTTACTTTACACTTATACTTATCAAAATTACCGATAAAGTTTTAAATAACAATGGATTTTGTCTTTGATTACTATTAAGCTGGAGCAGGTGTTACTATTAAAACTTTCTAATTAATTTATATTGGTGAGGAGATGTAGATTAGTTTGATGAGTTAATGAAAAAGTAATTATTTGATCAATGATTCAACGAGGAGTTGGCGACCCTTCACAGAATTAATAACTTCATAATTGCTCAGAAGTTTATTGCAAAATGCTAATTAGTTTTTAAGAGTATCAATTTTCATATCTTCTCTTCTGTTTGACGAAGGAATAATTTACATTTTGATATCAAGGATTTACAATAGGATCAAACATAAATTATCGTTTATTAAAACAACTTAAATTTAATTTTATGAGTAAGAAATATTTAATCATATAATAAAGGGGCTTCGTTTAATAATAATATATTGTCTTCTTAATATATATTCAGTAAGATAAATTTAATGTTATAAATAACTTGATAATAAATAAAAATTATAAATAATAAAAAATATTCAGATAGAACTTTAGACTATTGGTATTTTACAAATCTTTTTAACAATAACGCCATTTTTGCTAGTTATAGCAGAAAGCTTTTGCTTGTAAATAAGTGTCAAACTCTTAAAAAAAAATATTCGCACTTCTCACTTTTTCAACATCTAAAACTCTACGAGCATTCTCCAAGCTACCGCACCCAGTCTAGACTTTCATATTCATCGCGCATGCAGGTATATCTGCATGACCGCCAACTCATTCCATAAAGCCCCGCGTACAGCTAAATGAGAAACGCTGATATCGCTAGCGTGGACCCCCTTTTTTTATCATTTGCACCAACAGCCACTCAAACGGACACGCACACATACAAACACAGAGATGTTATTATTCTACTCTTTTTCTCTTTGCCTGCGCGCAGATGCGAGCTGACCAATCCGCTCTTCAACGCGATCACGTATGTCATAGCAAACGCGGCGATCTCTATGCAGCTGATTAAATTTGCCGGGCTACTACTGCTGCTGCGCCAGCGTTTCCGATATCTACGCGAATTATTGAGGCCTGAAGGTAGGTAAATGCTATATTCCAGAGAGAGAGAGAGAGAGAGGGGGGGGGGAGAAAGCATGCGACCGAAATTGCGCTGATACGCTTGGATTACGCGCACTGTGCATTTGTATATCTAGGAAAGGATGGGGCTAAGTTGCACAGAGGTGCATTTGCATACAATATATCAAATATCTCTTGTAAATATGAAGGATTTCTAACATAAACATCGAAGAGCAAAGTGGAAGTCTGAGTGAAAAAACAGTTTTGTTTCCTATCAATTCTAACATTGAGTTAAAGTTTCAAGTATTAAGATTTGGATTTGTTAGTTATATTTTATTACTCAAGGAATTTGAAGCGAATAAAACTTATTTTTGACTAAACATACAATTTAACTTATCAAATTTGTAAACAAGTAATAATTAGTATCAGCCTTCTAATCTCTAAATAAGTGCTATACTGGAAATTGAAAAAATTGATTGGTAACAAAATTCTGGGAAAAAACTTAAAAATTTAATTAATAACGTAGATTTCAAGATAATAATTTTCATTTCGAAGCAAAGTTTCTTTTTATAAATATCTTTATATTTCATAGTACGAAAATAAGTTTCACATTTTGCTTGATAGGTTTTTATCTTAGTATTGAAAAAAAAAGTAAATTAAAAAAAGAGGGTTTGTCAAAAAATTACAAGAAATTAAAAAAGATGTCAATAAATTAGTTATAACTGTGACAAGAAAAAGACAAATTTATTTGAAATAAGTTTTGTCATCTATTTTTTATTTTTTATTTGAAAGATTTTAATCTCAGCTCCTCCTTTAACGTATAAAATATACTGTAAGACTTAAATTGTTTGTGCTTTGAATATATTAACGAGTTTCCCTAAGATGTTTGTGCTATTTTACCCTACTTTTATGGATGTTTTGTAAAATAGTTTCTTCTTAATCCAACAAAATAAACTTTAAAAAAAAAAAGAAAAAAATTTTTTTAAAATATTTATACATTAATAAATAAATAAAATATTATTAGCTCAAGATTTGATATTCTATTTTTAAACGTTAAAAAGATGGCAACCAAAAAGAGTGCAAAGTAGCTCCATTGTCAACTAAATGTGTATATAAAGTCGATTATTGATTTCGGTTTTGTCGACCGCATGTAAGTCATATCGATAAACGTAACAACAAGCTTACGATTCGAAGCACGATCGACGGCTTTTATTGCGGGTTTTCCGTTCAGCGCTTACGTTTTCTATACTGTCCACAAAATTGAATTTTATTCACTTTTTATTTTTTTAAAAAACCTAATAATCATTTGTTTTTTAAATTCAGAAAAATTTTCGACTTATTATATTTTAGTCAATACTGTGTTCATTTATGTCACCTTTTTTTAGATGTTCTTTTTTCATTTAAGAATGAAATTAATTATTAATGTAAGTATTCTAAAACGCACTTCATAATTATTTTAAGATGATTAAAAAGTTTGCATGTTAAAAAATTGTAGTACTTCCTAAATTACTTTTATCTTACTTTATATCATTGCTTTAAGCGCATTGAAACGAAATATCGATATAGAAGTAGTAAATAATGCAACAATGGATATTATGTGAATGCACGATTCGATGGAGTACGTCATATTATTATAGGAAATATAATTCATGAGAGTTACTACTTTTATGATATTTCTTTCATTACACTAGTAGAAATATTAGTTTTGTGATAGTAATACCGTTTAAGTAAACATCGATTATAATTTGTGCTTTTTTATACATTCTGAACAATAACAATTTCCGTGTGGGGGTCATGTTAAGTCAGCGATTATGTCATCTTTTTTAGATGTTCTTTTTTCATTTAAAAATGAAATTATTTCATACAATAGTCTTATGCTCTTGTTTTATTTCTGTCTTTAACTCTTATTCAATGAAATACTAAAATAACTTTCAAGTAATTTTTCCCCTAAAATTAATTTATTTGAATAAATATATATCTGATTTCATGAATTCAACAAAATTGTTGACCATATGTGTGTAAAAGGAAGCAAAAATATTGTATTGTAAAAAAGAATGAACAATACTTATGATGTTGAAGTAGCGCATTGTTTAATAAGAGAAAATGTCATACACTGACTATTTTTGTTATTTTTCCATTAGCTTTTTGTCTTTAAAGGTTCATTTTATTGGTTGAATATTTATCTATGACATTGATAGAGAAAAATTATGAATTACATAATTAGCATAAACCAAAATTTATTCCTTCAATATGCATAAATTTACAGATAACTACAATTCATTATTTACTATTGGAGACATGGTCTAACATTATATCGAAATTAATGCACATTATTTCTGAAATGATATTAGGGACGGTGTGTCTAATACAACGATCATGACGAATAATATGTATATTTGATCAAGTAATTACACATTATGCTCGTTTGCGTTTTTCAAATATTGACAACGTGAATCCATGATAACTCGCATTTTTATAGTCAATTTGCCCTGAAAAAAGAGACATAATTAAAACGTCCGAAATGTTAGCATTTATTCAAAGCAAGAAATTTTGAAAATTTGTGAAGATCAACAAACTCTTTTAAGTAAAGCTAAGGATAATTTTTTTGGGAAATTATTTTAATGAAAGAACTGACTAAAGTAAAATTAAAAAAACTTAAAACTACACTGAGAAAAAAAATTTCGAAACTTGTACCTAAAAGTTTATGATCATTCGAGAATTCAAATTGCCAAAAAAATTCGAAAATTGTATTTTTGATACAAGTATCCTTTTCAAAAAGAAGAATAACATTAAAGTAAGTTATATTAAAGCTTAGATTAACCAGTTAAAATCAAAGCCTTCTTACCTGATTATTGCAAAATGCACATTTTCATTGAGAATAACTTCATTTCTTTTAAAGCGAAAGGAAATAAACAAAGTATACAAATTGTTTCTTTTTTTTTGGCTTTTTGAGTAGCGAGTATCGAGTATTCGAGTAATACTTTGCGTAGATTTCTACATTACCCTTTTACTCGGCTTTAATATTACACTAAATTAGTACAGGGTAACATTTTAGGCATCTCGGTTATAAGGCATAAAAATGTTCGACTATCATTTGGAGTTATGGAAGCAGTTTGCAAAAAGTTTTTATTTTATATATACTGGAGTAATCTTATGAAAATTTTTTTAAGATTTTGTTTTGAGATGACTATTATTCGAAGTTGTGAACTCGTATAACAATATAAAACGAAATTTACATACATTAGTAAAGAAAATCTGCTCTCATAGTTCAAAGCACTCCCAAGATGAAATGTCAAAAATTTTAATTTCTGTCAATTCAACTTCCACAAATAAGCTCGCAATTAAATTTAAAATAAACATAATATCCAGACTCATTCTTGCTCCGTTGCACGCGCAAACATCCATTTAATAAGTTCACTAAGAAATTCGCGGCTCCTCGGAGAACCTTATTCTTTTCACCGGGAATGAAAGAGGAACGCTGAGCGCGCTCGTCGGATTAAGATGAAAAAATGCAAGGGGCAAAAAAACGGAGGTGCACGCGAAAACGATAAGAGCGTGAAAAGGACGGGAAATAGGAGAGAACGAGAATAGATTGAGTAGGTGGTGGTAGGCCAGAGCCAGGCGTTGACGAATGAGCAATGCGCGTTGTAGGACTTTATATATACGGAAACGCGAATTCCAGAATGCCGGGGATAGCTGCACGCAGGCACGTGATTTAGAGCCTCGGTATATATGCATGAATGAAAGAGAGAAGCTACGTGCGTTATATAGTCTCACGTACGGAGCAGGTAGCGCATCTGCACACGAGAGCCATGAAATCGGCTTTGCCGGCTCGTGTGCGGGATCTATTTGAGGGTGGTTTTACGTTTATTGAAGTAGATTCGTATCTTTTATAAAAATAATTACACTTTTTATCAATATTGCTCGTGTGTACATATAAAATTACAATTATAACAAAATGATTTTTATAGAGATATTGTAGATGATTTATTTCCTATAAGAAGTGACATATACAAATTGAACGTGTCTTAGTGTGTAACTATCTTCTAGATGTATAAATTTTCAATGATTTATAGCCTATTTCTTAGTTTTTGGGTCACGTCAAGATGCACTATACAGAATAATCAAGTCGAAGAAAAAAAAAGCGATACATCTTAAAAAAGAGAGTCAGTTCTTCACAAAGAACAGCATTGAATTTTTTATGCATTACATTAGCTGTGTAGCAAGAAACTTCTTAGCAAGTCTAAAATAGAAACAGGCACTTCGCTGATAATCAATTTTGTTATAAGAGTTCAGAGTGAGCAGTCGTCTCTTATTTGTCCCCTTCTTTCTTATCTATTAAAAGAAATGTTTGTCCCTCAAAAACTACAAGAAGAACGTAAATCTTTTAGTTTTCTAATCATTTATTCTTACTTTTTTATTTCCAGTCCCTATTTACTTACCAGTTTATAATCCAAAAGAATAGCTCTGATCCGCCTTTTCGACATTATTAAAGTGAAACCCAAACCAGGCAAACGTTTTTCCTATAAAACAACTTTCCTATAATCCACACATGAGACACCGTACAATAAAGCAAAGTTTTATTATTAAACCGAGCACAACGAGGACTTGCGGCCCTCGACAATGCCCGATAACTTCTTATTTCGCACACTAAGTATCTACTTCAACTCTCGAGCCAAAGTTCGCGTGCATCCCCAGGGCTTCGCCGTATATACCAATAAGCGCACGGTCGCTCTATTGAAGCCACTCTTTCAACGCTATTTTTATACTAAGCACACATATACGCGTAATACACATATGGAGCTTTCCTCTTGCAGCTTTTGCCATCCACAGTCACGTCGAGTCACAGCAGAAGCATCGAGGTGAAGTTAGGCTGCAGGACGTCTGGTGGTTGCACTGCACTTTGGTCAATGCTGCAAACATAATCAACTCACTGTATTCAAGCCAGCTGCTCTTCTGGATTGCCACAATGTGGCTTAACGCTCTGTCCAGGATCTATGCTATTATAGAAATTGATAACCCGTTTCTGCTGGACTTGCGGGAGGCTTTGCTAGTTACCGCTTGTGTTGCTAATCTGTTTGTCATCAGCGCGGCTTGTCACGCTACTGCTCAAGAGGTATGTACATATGAGAATTATTATTATTTCTGTGAAATAGTGGGGTGTACTAGAAAATATGTAATTTTGAGTACAACACTTTGAAGTAAAAATCAGTTGAAGAAAATATTATGGAAAATTATTTAGAATTTATGAATAATGATATTGCCGTAATTCTCATTTTGAATAATGTTAAAATATTAGAGAAAACTTTTAAAAAGTCAGCTCTTTGCAAGAGGGAATATTGTTAACAACCTTCTCGAATTTTAAGCGTCAGATAATTTCTTCTCTAATTTCGTCTCTAATTAAAGGCCAACAGCGTCGGTAAAGCGATCTTTATGCCCCAAGCTACTTTAATCCGGAAGCGCAGCCCGTTTGAGGTGAGGCACGAAATAAGATAATAGATATCCAGGCTCCTAGGGCTCGCATGCCTCGTACAAGCCACTCAAGTCCTTTCATTTATTTTCAGCATAGCGTGGAAGTCGGCATGTACTTTAGCCTCAGTCAGTTACGCTTTTCAGCAGCAAGTGGATTCATCCAGGTCGACCTATCGCTCCTGTTGTCCGTAAGTTCAGCAAAATTTAATTTCATAAGGCAGTATCGAGTGCGATTAAACGGTTGTAATTATTCGTTTCTTGGGAAATATAAATTTAGTATTAATTTATTAAGGAAAAAATCTAAAAACTATAAATTTTATATTATAATTGGAAGTATATGATTTTTTATGGTTTTTTTTATGGTTTACTTTTTATAGTTTTTGTATTCGTCGTTTTTCCTTATAAGGATATAAACAATTATGGTAATAAAACGAATAAATGCAACATAAAGATGTAAATTTAGAATAAACAGAAATTTTTTATTTTATGTTACCCATACCAATCGTATAATTATCTATACAATTAGGCTCTCCTCAAGAGGTCCTTAAAACGTCGCGCTAGTTTTGAAAGAATCTGATTGGTTTGCATTATTGCTCTACCTTACCTAGTTAATTGTTTAGTTAGTTGATTCCTGATTAATTTCCTTATTTTTATAAAATAATTTCTTTTCCCCATATATAAATAAAAATTGATTACTTATGAAGCTTGAGTAACCATTTACTGTAAGCAAATTTATATCCTTGAAACAAATTTCTATAAATTTCTGTGCAATCGTTACATTTGATTCCGTGAGGGCTCGTCGACATGGTTATATATCAGTCTCAAACAATATTTTACATTTTACAAAATATCAAATTTAAAGAAGTAAAAAATTCATTGCAATACCTTTTTCTCTTCCTCAGATCGCCGGCACGATGACGACATACCTCGTGGTATTGCACAACAACTCCTGAAGAATCCCCTGCGCTCGGATCAGTGTTCCAAAGCGTTCCTGAATATTTTATCGGATGGCTATTGGACGCAGCCCACCCAGAGGCTGTAATTTCAAAGATGCCGTCGAGTATCCTGCCATCTGATCTTATATATTTATCAGGCGGACGTGACGAGCTTGGGCCGTGAGGAGTTTTAAGGGCGCCACGGAGAAATGGCTTTCTGGCAACTCGTCGCGTCTATATCTGTGTACGGAGCCTGGTTTTGCAGGGGACCGGAGAAACCGATGCAATTACCTAAGCTGCTAGGAAGCTCTGCGAGCGCAGATAGAAATGACGAAGTGCGATAGTTGGTCCGTTGTCTGTCGCTCGATTTGAAACTGTGATTACTAATGATACTTTACAAGTTTGAGATAATTCATTATTGTTAATATTTCAATGTAATTTATCTTATGGTGAATCATGTTAAACTTTTTTTATTAAAGTTTCAGTATTAGTTATTGTATAGAATAAGTAATATTGTATAGATTGAACGTAATTTGTATAATTTAGATATAGAACTAAACTTAAATGTTATTATGAATACAGTAAAATGATTAAATTCAAAACCTTTAAACTATTATAAAATTTAAAGTATAGAGCTACGTGCATGCAAAATTCTCAGAAACACATCTCATTTGATCAAAGAAATGAAATAAGCAACAGATGTCAAGGTACTGCATATTCCGACCTACTTTTTCATATTTCATTTATAATTGGATGAAATGCTCAGATTATTATTCTCAGAAGAAAAGAGATTTATCGACGTAGAAAAAACCTTTTACGAATTCGTGATAGTAGAAAATCTCTTTTCTGAGTGCCAAAGTGCCGTTAATGTTTTTATGCGTACACACATACATAATCATTACAATTCACTGTTTCACACAGACACACAGTATTTTTACATTATAATTTTTATATTTGTATAACTTAGTAGATATATCTATAATGGTACGAAATAATGATTTATGAGCACTTTTTGTGTTAGCGAAAAATCAAGGTTTAAGTTTTAGTACTTTTAATTGATACAGCAGGCTTAATAGTTCATAATGGACTCTTTTCATAGTTTCTGGTGTAAAATTACAGTTTGGCAAGCACGCATATTAATTACTTTCTTTATCTTATGCAAATTAAAAAAGAAAATTAAATATAGTTGTATTTCACAAATACACTTCTTTAGTCGATTTGTGACGCAGCGACACTCTGTTATTCTTTTATGTATTTTTTTGCGTACGCAAAAGAAATATTATATTTGCTTGTTTCTTGATTATTGTTACTTTACATTGCGTTATTTTACAATTATTTAACTATTGTTTAGTCGGTATAATATTTACTTGAAATAAATGCAGTAACAGTAAAACCAAGAAAATGTTTAATTTAGCAGTTTTTGCAGTGTGCTTGTTGCTTAGATTTCTAACATTTTTGGTCAATTCTGATAATTTGAGATAAATCAGAGCAGTTCAAAAATATTTCAAATACTTATTTTAAAGCACCATCATATAATCTCCGTTATTGATATATGTATGTAATTTATTTAAAATTTAATACTCTCTTTTACATCTGTGTGCATTCGATTATTTCAGATAAAGCATGATGAGTGGAGGCGTTTTGCAATATGACTGATTGACCCTCATTTTAACGCTATAATTGAATACTCTTTGATGCCTATATATCTATTTTATCTTTCGAAAGCACTCAAAATGCGTGTGTGTATGTATAAGTGTGTATGCGCCTACGTATTTGGTGATGTTGAATCCATTTAAAGTTTACACAAAGGTTCCACATTTTGCATAATGCACACAATTAAATCTATTTTAAATGGAAAATCTGGACTATACATAGCACATGGCAATCAGATATTGATCGATCATGATCGAATTTTTTTTCAGCCTAAAATGATTTATGATGATTAGAAGGTGCATAAAATCAACGTAAAAACTTTAGTCATAGAATTGTTCAGCCCCTTAATAAGCTTCAAAATTTTTAAACTCGTATAACTTTGTAAATATAAAAAAATGCCAACGAACAATTTAATAAGCACACAGTAGAGGTAATAGCGGTTATTTTCTGATAAGTTTCGTGCATAAACATTTCTTGAAATGACCTTTATAAGACTTAAGTAGAAACTTTTTCACAGCACGTGTAATGCAGTTTTCTCCGTCAAATAATGATCGACACCCCGTTAAATGATTTCCATTAAGTTCGAGTATAGACAAAGAGAAATTAGCTTCTCTTTCCATTCCTAGATATTTGCATCTCTTTTTTACCTGATCCCATTCTCAAAAGGCCGGAAGAAAGCGCGGCTCGTAAAATTTAAGCGCGACTAAAGATGTGTGTGCCAGTGCTGGATGTAACCTGTCGGAAAATTGCGAGAAATTCAATTATCCTAATTGACAATTAAACTACCGCTTAGATCTGTCTTCACAGAAGGATATGAGACGCGTTTGACAATCACATGTGAACGAGAACGAACAAAATTAGATAAAGGTTACGGGTATGCGGAATCATCTATTTTTAATTTGCTGTTTCCTCGTTACAATTTTATTTGTCTAATTTTTACTCGTTGCGCGACTAATTTTATTAGTCTTAGCTTTTAGAATAGTGATTTTGTTCCTTAAAGAAGTGGAGAGTTTTTCCTTTTCGATTAGATATTCTAGTTTCAATATTAAATCCGTTTGATTCTATGAACGGCTGCAATGCCAATATTAAAAAAATTATTATTTTATTACACAATAACTTAATAAACTAAATAAATTTCTTACCTGCTCTGCTATTTAAAAACATTAAATTACCAACCGACCTGCTTCTAATACATTTTAATTTTTAACCGACTAAATAGCTGCATGCGCCAGCGCTGGATGTAACCTGTCGGAAAATCGCGAGAAATTCAATTATTCGGAAGCTATCATTATTATAATTTTTTCCGAGTTAACCTATAGTTTACTACAAGAAGTCTACTACATTTAAAAGTTATGCTGAAAAATTAAAATTTCGATCATAATCGATCCATGATCCGATTGTCATCATATCACAGCATTTTACTTTTGGACTCCATACTTTTTTACGTAAAGTTTTCAGATAGAAATAACAAAATAATACATAATTCGGCAAATAGTTTTGAAAAATTCAACAGTTTCATCACAAGATTTGCATAAACCGAACCGAAATCCAAACACTTGTCTAGTTAGTACACCCTCGCCGCTGCGCGTATATCCATAACCCACCGATTGAAGCCATTAGGGGATTAAATTTTCCCGTGTCGGGAAGACTTTAATAAGGCCGGTGTCAAGAGCAGAAGGCCGCTTTACGTTAACTTGGCGGCTAAAACGCGCCGCTTATACACTCGTCTGTCCAGCTTTGCCAGCACCATCGATCAAGTGAGTCTTAGTTTCTTACCTGCGCGAGGGATTAGCGCGTTTGCGCGGGGCACACGGCTGCAAGCGCGCTTTTTATCCTGATTGCGATAAATGAAAGAAAGAGGAAGAAAGAAGGAGAGAGCGAGAGAGCGAAGGAAAATATACGAGGGTCTTATTTCAATGAGATGAGAGATTAAGATGGGAGTGCGAGATTCTCTAGGGAGAGATCATTAAGGCAGATTGAATTTCCTCTGACAATGGAACGACGAATGTCATGCGGGATGACTCGAGGACGTGTGTGTCTGTAGCGTGTGTGCTTATGTGCGCGATGTTGAGTGTACGTGCGTGTGAGGGTTTCTTTGATTTGTCTCTGGCCTTGATTAATATTTCTTGAGGCGCGAATTGTCTAATACTAATCACGGGGTTGCTGAGTGTTATGAATGAATTTGAGTTAGGATTTCTATATTTATATTGAGATCAAATTTTCGTGTGTATATACAAAAATTATATTCAAAATAATAGTGATTTTTATTATTCTTTTATGATTATGAATTATTTTCTCACGACATAAGTCGATCTGAGATCTACCTTACGTTTATTACGAAAGTTATTATATTTTTTTATACTTTTCTATTCATGTCTATTCAGACACGAAGAGCATGTACCCCAGGCATGTCTCAAACAAGCATAAAAATCGAAGAGATGAAACTGTAACCAACTAACAAAAGGAATACT
>JAPYZA010003375.1:0-10151 GCA_030522685.1 Eupelmus azureus | reverse complement strand
CATTTTTATTATTTTTATCAAGTTTGAAAAAGGACTATCTGAACTAAACCAGAGTCAGTTTAAAATTTCCAATTTAAGCTAGATGATAACTTGTTATATCTAAAACTGTATTGATCAATGGATGACTCGCCCACGACAAAATTTTCCGCGAATTTCATTCGCAGTAACTTGCGTAAAACCAAAATAAACAAAATACATTAACAATTGAAATATTAATTCATAATTGCACAGATTATGGTACTCGAAGCCGCTTAAAGTTTACAGTTTTATAAATGCTAAAAAAAGGAAAAAGCCAAATTTTATTTCCCATATTTGCCACTGTTATTTACTGTAAT
Source organism: Eupelmus azureus (assembly GCA_030522685.1). NCBI lineage: Eukaryota > Metazoa > Arthropoda > Insecta > Hymenoptera > Eupelmidae > Eupelmus > Eupelmus azureus. Next base: position 9,816 of record JAPYZA010003375.1, on the reverse strand, counting down.
GAAAACAATTATAGCTGCAACAATTCCGAAATAAATATGAGTAGTGAAAAAAGAAGAATTTATCTTTATTATGATTCTCTTGTAAGAATGAAGGTTTAAAAATAATTTATGTAGTTTTACAATATTGTGTAAACTTAAAAAAGAAACTTATCATTTATTAAAAATATGATTATAATTTTTTTATCTCAGAGAAATTTCCAGAAAATTTATATCAGATTAAACTTTATTTATCGAATGCACTTTATAATTTTATTGTAAATATAAATGTTAATTCATTAATGAATATTTGAAACAATGAAATTTATGGTATAGGTCATAAAACCATGAATGATGTGACATTACTTTAGCAGAATTTTACTTTAAAATAAGCTCTGGAGCTTAGCATTTATTTCAAGCACAAATTTGAGAGGGTCCATATTAAGCTGAAAAAGCAAAATTCTACGACGATATTATCTCGGACCATCATAGGTGGTAATGCAATAGAGATTAGAATATACGATTAAAACGATTACAACGATGCAAGTTAGTAAGTTAAAAACTAACAAAGTTGAACGCATGTCTATTTAGCAAGGAGTTATATTATCATTGAAATATTTTTATTGAAATCTCATACATCATTATATAGATTTGAAAGATATTCACAATTATTAAACTCATTAAGCTAGTTGAAAAAAAACGTAAACATTTGGTTAATAGCATAGATTTAAAGAAAATTGAGGCCAATTTATTCATTATTTATGGAGTTATATCCTTTTAATATATTTTCAACAGATCTTTTAACAGAATATCAACTTTAAAAAAATCTAAAAAAACGTTTCTAGCTTTTCATAAAATAATTTTTTTTAATTCACCCTATGAAAAATTATTTTATTCGTTTTAAAAAATAAACCATAAAATAAACAAATTTTGTTAATTTTTCTTTCAACAAATATCTTTAAAATACGATTTATTTAAACTTTTTATTCTGTACACATTAAGCGTTTATTTAAATTTTTGTATTCTATACCTTGAAGCCTTAAATACAAAAACAAATAAAGCCCAAATGTATACAAATTTGCCCTACTTACCCCTAAACTTTAAAAAAAATTAAACGAAAAATAACACCCTCGGTACAATAAATTTCAAACATCCAGCAAAACACCATAGCAGCAAAAAAAAGGCAGATTCAAGCTCCTCCTCAAGGTTGGCCGAATCAAATCTCGCTTCATTCCGTTTTTATTCGACAATTTACATAGGCGCGCCCTCCACGCGTAGCAGCTTGTCTGCAGGCGCGATAAAGCGTAGCCAATCTCTCGCAGACTTACATCCCAATTCTTTTTCACTTTACAGACGCGCGAGACGATAGCACTCCATTACACACTTATATACACCCAGGGAGCCGGCACGCGTCGCATATCTGTATTCCCAGGCCAGCTCTGGCAACGGCTCGCCGAGGCGACCCTTAGCAGGCGAGGGTCAGCAGCCTATAGAAGTGCCAGCCGGTATATAGATTGGCAAGCCGCGGGCGCAATCCCTTCGCAGTCGTCTTTGCCGCCCACGCGCTATAATCGACATCGACGGATGATCGCAGAGGCGAAAACCTTTTTCTCTCTCTCTCTGCTGCTGGCTGCGACCCTTTGGCCGAGAATAATGGAACGCGAAAAGGAGAAGCGAAGCTGGCCGCGTGATTGTTTGTCAGGAACGTTGGGAGAGGACAAGGTGGAGAGAGAGGTGAGCGATTGTTTATCAAGAAGTTAGAGCCGAGGGGTGGCGTTTGGTCATCTGTCGCTGATAGAGTGTGGGTGGCTGGCTAAGTGGTTGCTGTGTAGCGAGGAGCGCGCCAGCGAGCTGATGAATGATTACGCGCGCGCTCATGCAAGTTTGATCGGTTTTTAATGATTCGCAGCTGGGGAGAGGCGGGGAGTGTGAGGATGCCATTTTTGTGGGGGTGGATGTGGATTGACAGGGTTGCGCTTTTTTTAATTTTCGGGGGGCTGGCGTGCGATGTTTTGGGCTTCGGGGCTATTTGAAATGTTGGAAATATTCGTGGCAAGGTGAATTAATTATTATTTATTTATTTTATTAATTTTTACTTTTGGTTTATTATGGATTTATTTATGGCTTTTTATATTGTATTTGCTGCATAAATAAGTTGAATGGAAAATAATTTATTCAATTATTTGTTTTTATTTCTCTCTTCGTTATATAAACCACTTTTTAAAATGAATTTCTATTGAATTTTAATCACTCTTACTTCGTAGAATTTTATGAAACACGACTCGTTGAAACTTTAATATAATAACAGTTTTTCTGAATTTAAATAATCCATGCCGTGTATATATGTGACAAAACATCTCAGAAAATACTTCTAAAATACAAAACATTTTTTCGTAAGCAGTAGTTATATGCACATGGATGTTATTAAGCGAAAATTTTTTTCTCGCTTATTTTAGGATAATTTGTTTTGATTTTTCAATGTGCAAATTTTGTAAACATACGCATAAATGCTTAAACACTGCAATTAAACTAAACAGCATTTTTTGAGTATGTATTTAATTGTGTCAAGAATAAAATTTCTCTTTATTTTAAGATTTTTTTAATAAACACGGAATTAACGAAGTTAATTATTAACGATAAATAAAATTTAAATTTCTTGTAATAAAACAAATACAAAATAAATCAAAGCATGTATTATTTTATTAAAATAGTATTTTTCATATTTGGATTCTCGGTAGCCGTAGATCCTACCTAGATAATTATATGTATCAGGAATTTATAACGTCTCAATTACATAATTGCTCATATTTTCTGCATTTAACAGCAGGTGGGGTCATCTACTGCAATAATTTAATGAAATAATATCTCGTTAACAGCTGTTTAATTAATGTTATTTCTGGATCTAGGTGAGTAATCGAAACCCTTTGCACAATTAAATTAAAAAAAATAATTTAACTAAAAACGAAGAATGTTCTATAAATATACATATTAATATATTGTTCTAAAGGATACTCAAATTATTTTGAGGTTGAATTGCTTAAAATAAATACTGAAAAGACTTTAATTTTCAAAGCTTGTTTTAGTCAACAAATGTGGCATTTTTTTATGAAAATATTTGAAATAATATAACGTAAGCAAATTGATATTTACAAGCAAAGCACATGAAATAATAATACAAGTTATTGTTTAAGGAAATCTATAGTCCTATTTGATATCGAGAATCCATTTTTTTTTCATTTAATTTTCAATTTATAGACTGAGACATATTTTTAAAACATTGAATATTGAATAGAAAAAAATCGTTCCCTATTATTCTAGATTCCAAAAAAGCGAATAAAATAGTTTTTATGTCCAAATTCTAAGTAATCACAATGTACTAAAATTAAAAAAAAATATTTGAAAAGCATCAGCGTGAAATAATTCATTGCCCAGCTGTAGAATCAAAAATACTTCTAACAATATATCTACTATCTCAAACATCATTAAACTACTGAAATTGAATTTTAGTTTTAACAGACAGTGAAATTTAACTTGGTTCTTAACTTTGCGTAATTACGTCAAATCCTCCGAAACTAGGTACTTAGGTAAAGTTTGACAGTATGTAATAAAATTTGGAAAGCTTGATAAAGATTCAAAATTTCGAATCCTTTTACGTGGACAATAAAAAAATTATTCTTGTTTAGCTTTCTCTTTAGTTTAAAATTTCGGCATACGTTAAGGAACTGCGAAAACATATAAACAGGATTATGTTTTTAGCTTCAAAGTACTTTAAAAAACTTAAAGTTATAATTATATAAGGAATTATAATGTTATATTGAAACATTGAATTACACCAAAGAAACATTCAATTATAATTAACCCAATTTTAAAAAATATATAGGTAAAAGAGACAGGGACGTGCTAAACCGCTGGGTCAGTTTGTTAAATAGTTCAAATCTCTCTATGTACAGAACTGTGCAAATAATAAGGGTAAATCTATCTCTTGTGGTTATAAACCGAGCGCATCGAATTGAAGATTCGGTTAGTTTACAATTTATTTTGTGATTTAATGGATCGGAGTTTCATATTGATTGCTAAATTTAGGTAACTCTAGTGATAAATGTTTAAAACAAAACGTATATAATAATATTTCTAATATATTTTATTTCTGAAGAATAAACATGAATTTTATTCAAAGATTAAAAGGACTAATTTTTTCAGCTTCTATTTAAATGAGCTGGTTATCATCTCACTATGCTTTTTTCAGATTTAAAGAAGCTTATGAGCTCTTCCAAGTCCTTGAGTCCGTCATTGACCTATTCTATCTCTTATTAATTATAAAAAAAGCAAATGAATAAAAAAGTTAATTTAAATTTGATAAACTTTCATTTTATGAAATTTGAACAGAATCTTAATTTCAACTGTAAGAGTTATAATGTAATCTTAAAATACCTTTTCCTTCTATAAATTTCTTTCCAAAGGATATAAAAAGTTGCTTTAGTCATTGAATAAAGATAGATAATTTTCTTGTTATTCCAAACCCGTATTCCAGAAGGAACCGGCTATACATTAAATCTTGTCATCATCCTTGCGATAGGAACTGGCAATTACTGGATACCTTTTAAGTGATAAGTCATTGTTTTCTCACACCTCCGACAATATAATCACAGAATTCTCACTTGTGCGCCTAAGGTCTACAACACGAAATCCTGGTATTAAAGAGATTTACTTTAGGGCTCGCTATCTGTAAAGTTTTTTAGCACATGTAACAACCTTTGAATGTTTGTTTTTCTGGCTGCGAGGTAAAGATACACTTTGCACTATTAATGTTCGGTTTGATATTTGGTTTAATAATTAGAAAAGGGTTAATACACGACGGTATCGCAACGTAAACAAACACCTATTACTTTTTACTGAGAAACACTATTGCAAACATTTAACAGGTACAGCTCTAATTTCTATTAAATACATTCTACGTCATTAGCTCGCATAAAAAATCAGCTTAGCAAGGGTAAAATTCTCCACGCGTCTTGAACAAAATTGCAGTCCATCCGGGAAAAATCGACGCCAAAATCAACCCTGCAACGTGCGATGCGTCTTACTGAGTCATGGCGCGGAGTCACGTAGAAAGCAGCTGATCTACAATAATAGCCCGCACGGCTACCCTTTCAGGCCGGATGCTGGCTCCTCGTAGCCCAGAGGACTCATCCATCAAGAGTCTCAGAGATCATCTCGAGAATGGTAGCTTCTGGTGAGAGCATCACTCGAAAGGTCGAGAAGCGCCGGCGAGAGCGAGAAGAACGATTGTATATCCCCAATTTATATACGGCAGGACGAGGAAGACAAATATAGGCAGAGCCGGGAGGCGACGAGGGTCGATCGTTAAAATAACCGCAGCTGATCTCGAATTCCCTCGGTCAGTTGGTCGCCAAGGATGAAATTAGTTTAGCTCTCTGTTTGTTTCTTGAATTATGCATGATTGCACTCGATATTTTTTCCCGGGGACGTTTCGGTTGCTAGGAGTAGGCGAATACTTGGTGTTGTTTCGAGTTAAAGTTGAGTAGTGATGATCATTTACTTGTTGCTTTTGTGCGGCTTTGCGGTGCGCGTGGAAAGTTTCTGGTTCTTGGGATTGCCTTTCATAAATATTGAGCTGCTTGTTGATTTCATTTACTCCATTAGCTTCATTTGCACCACTATAGAAGTTTATGTACTACAGCCTGCAGACATTAAGTTTTCTTAAGGTGTAGATAAAAATCTGCATTGGGTCAACATTTAAAATTGTTTCTATTCAAATTAGTTAAATTCAGTTGAATTATTGAGCAAACTTAAAAATAATCTGTTAATAATCATTTTCAACCTGGTATTTGTTATTGTAGAACATTATTCATACTATAAAGTCGTTGTCAAAGTCTAGTAACAAGAATCACAAAAATATATTTTATTCGATCTATTTTGAAAAAAACATTACATTACATCGCTATGCCGTTCTTATAATTAACAAAAACAAGCTCACAGAAAGATTTGTTCAAAATGAAAATTAAACCGGAAATTGAAGTAAATTAAACTGTCCGTAACCACAAGTCTTCAATACCCTCCGAGCTATTCCAGTACCTTATCAGTTTCCAGCATCCTGCATAAAGCGCACAGCTTTGGCAAAATAACGTTAAAAAGTCGCTCGCCGTAAAAAAAGCAATTAAGCCCGCTATATTTAGAAGTGACAAAAGCCAAAGCCCGTTAGAAGAGTTATTCGTGTGGCCTGCCCACAGGAATACAATTAGCGAGTGCGGACACGTGGACGCGGGGGCAGCTCGCGCGCTCTCGAATATTCGGACAAGCCGAAGACGCGCGCGCGTGGCCCTTTGTGCTTGCGTCAAGATTGGCCCGAGGCAAAAAAAGCCGAAGCCGGACGACAACGACCCCTCGCTCGGTCTCTCACTCTCGGCATCGGAAATCGCCGCTGGCAGTCAATGGTGGAGTGCGTGTCTGTTATATATATAGGCTGAAGCGCGCTGGACGGGCGCGTCAGACCAATCGGGAAATGAGTTTCCCTCTGTGATTTTCAATACAGAAAGATAGTGTTGGATAATGATTTCGCTGGCCGGCCGACAGCTTCCTTGGCGTTGATGGCCTTTTGCTTTCTCCTAATCATCTGATAAACAATTGTTCCAGGGATTGTGTCGAGACGCGAGGTTTGGTCGGAAATTATGTCGAGTTTATCGCTGGCGTTGTTTGAGAGGACAATAACGGATTGAAAATCGTTAGGGTGGATTGTGAGTAATTTGTTTTTTTTTATTAGGTAACAAATTTATGATTTTATTATGAACATTTCTTTTTTTTGAATTATTTTATGCAAGGTTGATTGGCTTATTTTTTGAAATTTTATTAGCTTTTTGCATTAAATTAGATGGCTTTAATAAAATACTGAATAGGCAGTGATTCCAAAATATTATGAGTGTAGACTGACCATTTTTGGATTTTGAGTTCAGAACAACTTCTGTTCTAGAAATTTCAATCTATAATATATATTTTAGAATTTTACCAATTGCCAATTTAGAATCAATCAACAATACCAGAACTGATTCGGGTTAATTTATGCAATATTAGCTTTTATTGTTCTGCAAATTATTTACTTTTGGTAATTTACAGACAATATTTTTAAAATTTATTATAAAATTTTATTTACATGATTTTTAATTTCAAATCAATTCATAAATTTTCATTTATTAGTTATTTATTTTAATTGCTTTTTACATTTTACTTAAGTGATTTTATGATTATAAAAGTTTTAAAATAAAACAGCATAAAAACTAAATGATTCTAAATGATAATTCTGCGTTAAAGTAGTTAATGTATAAGTGTGTAAACACTGTTGTACTTTAGTAATCTTGATTCACTTTTGAAAGTTAAAATGTTTAAAAATAAAATCAATCAGTATGAATGTTGCTTGAACAAAATTGATTTTCAATTCTTTTAACTTCAGTCTTGCATAACTCGACATGTTACTACTTAAACGTGACACTTATAGTTTTCTTTTAATCTTCAATAATATTAGAATAATACGAGAATAAGAGTATCAACAAAGCAGATTTATAGAAATGCAACTCGAATGTAATGTTTTACTTATATTTACTTTTAAAATATGTCTTTCTATAAATTTTTCTAGTGAATTCTCATGTTTGCACAAAAAATATTTAATTCATAAAGTTTTTCAATAATAGTTTTCTCAAGCTTTTTGATGACTTATTTCAGATTTTTTTAAGCTCACCACTTCAACGTAATATACTACAATATTGTTTTCACGTTATTTTAAACACGCCTTCCAAAAAAGAATATAGAGAAACCGCATAACCACTCGGTCACCCTACATAAATCACGACCTAAAAGCGTGAAGATGCTGTCGAAGCTCATCGCGCAAAATGACATCTAACCCACTTGAAGCACTCATCAAACGGCATCTAAAAATACTCCCTACTAACTCTAAAAATAAAAACCAAGCCAAGAAAAAAACAATACACCTCGGGCCTATCGCACCTCCCACTGCCCTGCAATAGCTGGCACAGCTCAAACACGTGACCGATCCCCAAGACTATATAAGAAAAGCCATATCCTCAAGAAAAAAAAACCGATCCGAGAAACAACAATAAACAAACCGACTCGACCGCTCGTCGAACTATAAGAAGAGAGCGAGAAATATACTCGTCGCGCGCTGCAGCCACACATGTATACCCGCTCTCAGGCCGCTCTCCGACGGCGCGCGACGCCTGCGTAGTGCCGGCGGCGCAACTCGCTTCGCTCTCACAATGGTCGTCGTCGCCGGCTAGCCTCAGTTTGCGCTCAACTTCCCGCGTAAACTTTTCGCTCTCTCTCTCGCTGCAGGCGCGTTGAGCGCGCCGCGCGCTTTTTCTCTTTTGCTTTCTCGTTCGCGAAAATCGGCGAGCTTGCCGAACCGTTGACGCGGTTGCGTAAAAAAAAGCTCGTTTCTTTTCGACCGTGGGCGAGGAAAAACATTGACAATCAAAAGGGAAGCGAAAAAGTAAGCTGGACGAGGAGAGTGTTTATGTGCGCGCGCGGCCGATCGCTTTGTCACTGTACCGTTCGATTACTCAGTAAGTTAAGTTCCCGGTGCGTTGGCGGGCGAAAAAGTTTAAGCGGATTTGTGTCCCACGCGCGGGCTGAGATCGCTGCTGCGAAGTGCATGGCGAATCGATCTTCTCTGCTCGACTGCTCGCTCGAGGAGCGCGTGGGCTTGAAAACTTTCTTCCAGCTGCAAAGCGCGAGTGAAACTCGTCTTTTTTCATCGGCTTCCTCGGCGAGCTGAATATTGATGCGGGGACCGATGTGTGAAAGCTCGAGGGCTGATTGAGACGGCTTCGAGTGTGGTGTCAGTCTCGCTTTCGCCTGTGCGCGCAGCTAAGCACTGCAGATTTCGCATCGGGAGTTTAAGAGCTCGTTGGCCGTCGAGCCGAGGTGTCGAGGCGATGGCGAGGCAGTGGACTAGATTTTGAGGCGAGCTCTGAGTCGTCGAGAGCCTGGAGGGTGGAGGAGCTTTTCTGCCAGGCGGGAGAATGTCAAGAAAGTATGGAAAGCTCGAGCGCTGCGGGAGTTAGACAGGTGGGTTTTAGAATTGTTCGAATTCGCTGGGTGGACGGAATGCTTTGGTCTTGGGGGGGCTTGGAGCTAGGGGTTGTTTATCTGGGGAAGATGTTTTTGGAAGTTTTGAAAAGTATATTTTAAGAAAGTGATGATCTTTGAATTTTATCGGACCTTCGGGTTAAACTTGCAGAGAAGAAGTTTGAGAAAGACATATTTTAGTTGAGTTTTAAGATAAATAAATGAATCTTGAAAATTGAACAGATTCTAAATTTTCAGATAGTAGATTTTTCTAAAAAAAACTAATAAGTTAATTTGTCTCTTTTTTGAATAATTAAAAAATAGGAAAAAAATTAATTTTTCAAGTAATAGAATTTAGAAACATTTTTATTCACTATACTACAATTTTGTAAACTTGCGCTCAGTATTTTATAATTTTTTTTAATAAATAGTAATGTTTTAATAACAATTTATGCGGTAATGACGAGTGATAATTTCGAAGGCCCATATACACCTTACAATGTATGAAAAAGCTATAAAAATGAAATATAAATTATCTACATTGTCGTATATAAATAAAAAAATTAATTCTATATTAATATCAATAATATCAATAATGTTATAAGTTTATTTTAGCTTTCGAATAAATTATAAAAAGTATAAAAAAATTTATTTTAGATAGAAAAAATAAAATTACCACTTTGGGAAGAATGGGATTTGATGAGTGTAGGGAAGAATACTCACACCAAATAACTTTCGAAATGAGCA
>JAPYZA010003374.1:0-23830 GCA_030522685.1 Eupelmus azureus | reverse complement strand
GATTTCAACCTAGACCGTCCTTATTATTTAATCATTCGTAATCCTTAATTAATTCCACCATAACACCGCGCCTCTCGATTCTTACGTCAACATAATAAAATTACGCGTGCCTCGCAGAAAAAAACGAAGCAACTTGCCGGCATCTCCACCCTCGATTAATAAATGCGGCTCTGCTAACCAGAGCGTGCCAGGCGCGCTTGCGATAATTTCATAAATTATGCCGCTGGAAAAATCCGTTTTCGATATACAAACGCTTCGTACGTTCATTTTTTTTTATCTACTCAAATGCAGCTGCGTGGGTAAGTTGAGAAATCTGGCGCGCGCGTTCCTTAAGAGGGAGCGATCTGAAAAAGAAAAGGAGAAAAAACGGCCGTGCAATTGAAATGTGCGAGCGTAAGTCGCGCGAGGGCAGGTGAAATCTCGCGCAGGTGCGCGATTTGTGAGCTGAGGTAAAGAGCGGCCAGCTGCGATTGCGACCTTGTTGCTTTATGTGGCGAGAGTGAGCCGAATATGGTAGGGGTTTTGTTGTGTGGTATTTTAAAAGATTGTTCGTCGGTTGTTTTAGATGGAACGTTGATTGTGAGGTTCTTTATTGCATTTGTGATGACATAATTTTGTTTATTTCGTAATAAATTTGTGTTATTTTTAGAAGCGTTCGTAATGAGTTTGAAAAGTAGAGTAAGGTTTAAATTTAAACGGGTAAAAAAGGTTGTTTATACGGAGGAAATAATTTATTCATTTATTTATTGGAGTTTTTTTGAGATTAATTAAAAAAGAAAAATTTTGAAAAAATTTAATGGTTAGCTTACTTACGGTATAAATATTTATAATAGTCTTATTGATTAGTTAGTATACCGGATATTTTACATATTATTGCTGAGTTCATATAGTTACTGATGCATTAATTAGAATTTTAATATGATTTGAAATGACAACCAAGCAATGATATTGTTTCTTCTCTTTGCATATGGGTCTGTAATCTTAGCAATTTAATAGATATATAACAACTTGTATTAATACAAACAACACTTCAAGTTTTTTTCGCATGTAATAAATTATAACGATTTGTGATCTCGCGCGTCGATGTGATGAGGTAATGTAAACATTTTTGTGTATGTGTACTTAAGTTTCAACAAGCTTCTAAGAGTAATAAAAAATTACCATAGAGATAAAAAGAGCATCAAAGAATAACAGCAGTGTGAAACAACATTATTAATTATTTTCTTTACACTCGAAAAAGAACGTTTGATGCATAAGTCGTGACGTTAAACGGATTCCTAAAACCACTTTTCTCTTAATCGTACAAAGAACTCTAGTTATTTAAAAATGTTTTTCAGGGAACAAATAAAGTCACAATTTGATAATTTTGATAATTTTGTACTTTTTATATAACTACTTTTGTATAATTTTGACAATTTTGATAATTTTGTAACTTTAAAAAGTTTGAACGTCATGAAAAATTCCACTGATAATAAAAACTGACGTATTTTCCATGATTCATCAATTGCTGTTTAAAAAGTAAACAACATATCCATAATAAAACCAAACATAAAAAAAATTATTTCTCTTTATAAAACCAACAATTCCATGTTAACAGTAATCAGAACCTCATTCGCCTCAATCAATAAAATAACAAATCCCTTGCACAAAAGCCAAATCAAAGGCTCGCAAGAAGCCGCAACGCTCCTGCAAATATAAGACTCCAAGTGGCGCGCGTCTTTTAAATTGCCCGTACTCTACTTCATCCGTTCGCCCCCGCGTCTACCCTAACAAAGATTGGCCCTCGGCAATCCAGGCTCTTTCGGACAGGCAATCAGCGTCGAGGTAGAAGAAGCCTGAAAGCATTGCTACGTAATTTTCGAGATGGATCAGCTCTTCGATTTTTTCCTGTCGGCCTTTTTCCGCCGACTTAACTTCACCGGAGATTTATTAGAGCGTTTCCGATACTTTTATTCTTTTTGCAATCTGTCTTTTTTCGCCCAATAACGACGCTCCGATTGCGAATTCGACTTTTCAGCATTGATAAAGCCCATCTTGCAATTACTTTCTTCAAAACGCTCAACAGCTCGGCTCTGCGCAATCAATAGCTACACGAAATTCAGCAAAATTCGGTAATACGACCCAGCGCTGTTATACGCAGTTTCGAAATGTGTATAACCTCCGCGCAGCGCGCGCCCGTCGAGGATCGATCTCGAAAGCTCTTGTGCATTGTGCTGGGAATCTTCAGCGCACGATTAGGTAATACCTCATTGGCCGGCTAGCCGACGTAACGCTCGCCGATTATAAATGAAAATTCCGACTGGTATACTTAATTACAATCCAATAAAAGCTCGCCGTTATGTACGCGCTATCGCTAAAATAACAGCCCCGCGCTCGGGGGGAGCTTTACATATCGCGTTATAACGTTCGGCCACGAGAATAGGTTATGGATGCCGTTTGTGAAATTTATTAATATGCATTACGAGCCCGAGTTATCCCAGCCTCGGCCGTTAATAAATTTCTAAAATACACCGCGTTCGATAATATTCGTAAGCTCTCCGCCCTTTCCGGATTACATCGGCTCTCGTTTATCCTAAAAGTAACCAACCGTTCGCGCTTTACCTAACAGCACATCGGAAATTCAATTTCTATACCCACCACTCCCGAAAAAAAAAGCATCCGACCTCTCGTTAGCAGCCTCGCAAGTAGTCGACCCGCGAAAGACGACGCAGCGACTACACACACACACACGAGCGCACGCGGCCGATCGTCGCGGCGTGCGCGCGCGCGCGCGAGTCCGTTTATGTAAGTGCAATTTGAGCCAAGTCGTACGTAAACGTAACAGACATTGCTAGAGTGTATTTATCTAATCTTGGAGCGCGCGCACGTTTAAGAGCTAACGCGCTAGGCTGCTGCCGCCGCGCTGCTACTGCTGCCTCGGCTAGCCGCGCGGCGCACGCGTTGCATCACGAAAACTGGCCTAATGAGATTAACGAGCGCGTCTCTCTCCTTTGTTTGTTTTTTCGCCGACTTTTTCGAGGTGCGTTAATGTTTTCGGCTCTTTATACGCTCGTTCTCTAGCTCTCGGTTTGCCGAGGTGATGCAGGGGTGATTGCAGAGGTCGCGGCGAGCGCGATTCTTATTTTTGACTTTTCGCTGTGCTTGTTTATGTAACGCGAGCGACGCACTGTGCATGTGTGTAAGTGTCCGTGTGTGTGTTTATATAAACATTGGCCTATTTATCAAGTCAAATTTTTCGGTTCTTGGTGTCGCGAGGGCGATCTTGGCTGCACGCGATCGATCACGGAGCGCTTGATGCTGTTTTTTGGTACGAATGTGGGAGAGTTTATGACTGGAGCTCGATTGGAGAGATTGGGATTAAACGACCTCTTTTTTTATCGAATTGCTTCTAAAAAGTGGTTTTGGACTGTGATCTGTATTTTGGTAGTTTGTTGTTGAGATTTATTTTCCTACCGGTTGTACAATAATAAAAGTCTGTTACTTTGAAGATGAAAAATAGAAACACGAAACTCATTTATAAAGATAACGCTACAACTTTTATTCTGCCCTGACGAAATAAGTGACGAATGATTCCTTAAATTAAATCGCACAATTTGTCACTTCCATATTGTCAAAATAATACAACGATCGACGACCGTTACGTAATTACAACGTGACAAACATCCTCCCTCTTGCACATCAATCTGTATCAACCCACCCACTTCCGTTACCAAAAATTCAAACCAACCCCACTTACGTAACCACCAGCGCCTCTCCCAAAAATCCAAACCCCATCCTCCAAAAACCTCGCGAAAAAAAGCGCAAAACTCCGCAGCTATAAAATCGCAGCGCGCAAAAATTACGTAAGGGCACGCGTTGTAGGTGACTCGTTAAAAAAACGTTACGAACTATCAGCGCGCGTTGCGATGTCGTCAGTGCGTGTGCATGTATGTGTGGAGCGCGCAGCGCGGGAAATTTCGTGCCGGCCGATCTCGTAACGACGCTAACGGGAACGATGACACGTAATCGCCGCGCGCTCGAGCGTGTGTGTGGGTGACCGGCTTTGAGGAATTGTTATGGGACGCGGAGAGGAGCAAGAAAGTTTTAGACGACGGGCAATTACCGGGCTTTTTCGAGGCTATAAAGTATACGCGATCTCTGGTGCGGTGTAATGGAGGAAACGGAGATGGTTTGGGTGTGTGTATTGGAAAGCGGTTGCGTTTGGGTAATGGAGAGTTTAGTGCTGAGAGGCTTCGTTTCTTTAATGAGTGGAGATTAAATTTTAGGGGGAAGTTGGGATAGGAATGTGCGGTTCGGTGAGGCGATAATTGACTATTTGAAATGCGAGGTGTAGCGTTACGCGGTGTAGTTTAATGTGAAAACGGCTCGGTGGGATGTAATAAGCGAATCGTATGTCAGTGAGTCCGAGGACAATTTTAAGGTTTAGTTAAGGGTTTAGGAAATTTCATTAATCTCGAAGCGCAGGCTTTCCTGGTAATTGTTAATGTTATATGTAAATTGAGAGATAATGGATAATTATTGTACCGAGAATTCCTAGCATATGCACTTTAACTCGTAAAACAATAAGGAGATCGATTATATAAATAATTTTTCAGATCTCCATCCACAAACACGTTACATAAGCGCGAAGTTAACGCAGCTACACCGCCGTCTCTGAGCTTCAAATCAAGGCTCTGGAGTATTTCGAAAAACAAACAATTTTTCAAAAACTCGTCGCATTCACACCGATAAAAAAACTCAACACCTCGCCGTCACTTCTCTCTAAATCACCATTCCCATCGCCAACCTTGCAACACTATCCAACCCAACGAACACGTCAACCACAACCTAATCTCACACCCAAAAAAGTCAAATTTCCATTCTCAGCTGCATTTTCACTCTCGCACCCGCGTATACAGCTCTCCTCGACCATTCCTCGAAGTGGATAATGGCGCGACGTTTACAAAGAGGTCGGGCAAGCGCGCAACAACTGCAAAACAATGCGATGCGCGCGCACGTCCTTGCGCAGCGCGAATCGTTAAACGATTATAAACGCGCCGCATTACTTGGTCAAGGATTTTCGGTGCGGATCCTTTGCTCCACATCTTTTCTTTTTTCTTCTGTCGCTTAAATGTAAGTCACGCGCGCGCGCTTGGCTCGCTCGGGACTTGCGGGAGATGCCGAGGAGAAAAAAAAGAACGGGCTTTTTATTCTTGGACATTTTGTCGTATTTTTTTCGCTTTCTTCTATTTATAAGTTTTTTTATTTGCCGGGGCGGTATAAACTGCTGATGCCCGGTGAAAGAGGATTGTTGATGGAGAGCTCGGATTTCTGTTTTGCTTCGATGTCGCGTTACAGTGTATGAAAATCGCGCTGCTAAACGCATTCTTCTTATTTATTTCTTTTTGGATTAAAGTTATTCTGAAAGGGATTGCATTTTCTTAATTATTAGTTTCGACGTGCACTTGATTTTATTAATCACAATAAATTAAAAATATCGTGCGTTTTTATTATAATTATTATTACAGATGCATGACTTTTCGAATAAAATAATTGTTTAATTACAACCTACTGGTTAACAATCCGAGCAAACAGTTTAAAAGTTATTTGCCTTCGAAATTGAACGTTAGCAAGTCTTCAAGGAGCAGAGCGTTTTTACGATTTACTCTTTACGACATTCTTTGTTTTAGGATGATGAACTCATCAAGCAGCGGTAATAAATTGCCTTTGTTATTCTCGCTCCTCCACCGGCGATAAAAAAAACTTGTTGCATATTCATCCAAAATCCCACCTACCCAATCCTCCCGCTCCCAAATAACCACACACCACAACCGCAACCTCTCACACAGCCACACCACGCTACATTACACCCATCCTCTCTCTCTCAACGCATTAAAAACCACCTATCACTCCTGCAAGCCATCCAGCTCCGATAGCGCCCGAAAAAAGCCTACATATCCCCCCCACCCGCAGTGTCTCCGCGTGTGCAGCCGCGCCGCGTTCGGAATAGCGCACGGAGAGAGAGAGAGAGGGACTTGGCGCGTTATATAAGAAGCCGCCTCTCTCAGACTGGCCGTGAACTTAGCGCTCGCGCTGCGTCCGCGTCCGGCAGAGCGTATATAGCAGCTGTGTATAAGCGAGCGGGCGCGTCCTTTTCTTGGAGCGCTGCAGCGGGGAGAGAGAGAGAGGAGGAGGAAATTTATGTATCCAGGGAACGCTGCGAAGGGAACAAAGGAGCTGGCGTCAGGGTTAGACTTTTTGCTGCTTGGGTTTTGCCGGGTTTATGGGGAGTGAAGGGAGAGGTTTTCGAGAGTGGGGGAGGCTGGTGGTATTTTTGGATGCGGTGTGGTTTGGTGAGATGCACGCGCACGTTCTAGTTTTTGATTTGCTTTCTTTGAAATTTCTATGCGAGGTTTTGCGCTTTTGAGTGGTAGGCTTGGGTAAAATGTGTCTTGTGATTGTTTAATGATGAACAGGCTTGATTCATTGAGTATTCTAGTTGGATATGAATTATTGGGGGTTAACTCGGCTTTACGCGCTAATTGAAATAAACAGCCGCGGTAATGAAACTTTGCCAATTCTAAGACAAAAGCCAGCCGGCCTACTGTTTAGTTTAGTTTATTATAAAGCGCGGGCGCATTTGTCTCGTCCCGACAAAACTTTCCGACAAATTATATAAACGACCGCACAACCAAACTTTTAATATTCCACTCTACCAAAACCCAACCTACCATTTTTCCTCCAACACCTAACCAACCCTACCACCAACAATCCACCGATAAAACCTCCCAACCGATCTCTTACATTAATCGCCGCATATAGCTATATATAAATCAAAGATTGAACACGCGCATTGCGTGCAATGTCATTGCCTTTTTCGAAACGGCTTTTGGAGCGGCGCATACAGAGCGCGCGGCGCGCAGCGCCGAGCTACACGACGGGCGCCGAGTCTATTAATAGTGTCATAATGATCGTCAGGTGGTTATCCGCACGATCTCGTGAGTGGCCGCGCGCGAGCGCATCGACCTGTCCGAGCGCGCATTGCCGAGCTAGAGCCTTGAGCGAGGTGATGGGCAAGGAAGTTGGAGTTTACGTTGGACGGGCTGGGAGCAAGGTTTTTGAGTTTTTCAGAGGATTTTGGAAATTTGAAAGTTTGCAGTTTTGTGGTGCGTGGGTAAGGTCGTGTGTGTGAGCGATACAAGTAGATACAGGGTGGGAGGTGGGTGTAAATTGTTGTTTAAGTAGATACGTACGGGATTGGTAAGACTGTTTCGATAGATTCGAAAAGTACGTAATTCTCATGCTATATAGCCTGAACTTTAACCGTAATCGCACTTCCTGCAAGAATTAACTCTCTAAAGTAACTCGTAAAAGTCCTCATTTTATATAATTTATACAATGCTCTAGGTTATATCAAGAGTTACGTGCGGATACTCTCCTGAGACCACTTATCTTTTTGCAGTAGCCTATAGCTTTCACAATTCGCGTTCGGGAAGGCAGATCCGAGAGAAAAGAAACTGTATCGTAACGTTACTTGCTCCCGCTCCCTGGCTTTCATAAGCCGAAAAGAAGATCGTAACCGCATATTAAAATCCCAAATAAACTTAAACCCCCTAAAACATCGCTTTATTAACAAACGCCCAGATCCACAACGCGCTCTCACTTCCAATTCTCAGAACCATCCAAACTGCACCGACCAACCAAACTCGCTCTAAGCACAGCGAAAGCCTCCGAAGACCCGGCGACCCCTTCTTTTTCATTCATTCATACTCGAGTCTCTCACGCACACATCAGAAGCGTACACTCAGCGACACGTTAATGACAGCGCTCTCGTCTATATCCTCCAGCCATGCAGCTCGCGCGCAGCGAGAGAAAGAGACTGTCGCAGTGCGAGCGCGCTTCTGACCTTGGGACTTTTAGCGGGAGAGGAGTTCGACGACCTGGAAGCCGACTCGCGCCGCGGCGAGCAGCGAGAGGCGCGCAAGGTCGCTGCTGCTGCTGCCGGCGCATAGCAGCGGAACGAGCTCGGGAGAGTGGATGCAGCGGGGGGACGGGAGTGTTTTGCGGATTGGAGGAAAACGATTGGTTTTTTGTGATGGGTGTTTTTTTGGATTTTTTTTGGTTCGGGTTTTGAGGTTTGGGATTGAGGGGGGATTGTGGGATTGCGTTGATGATTGATTTGAGTGCAGTGGAAAATGTTTTTTAGGAGTCGTTGTTTTAAAGTTTATGCAAAGAGGTTTTAGTTTTTTAAAGTACGCAGTTTAAATATTTTCATTGTTACGAAATATTACGAAATTTAACGTCAATTTTGACGAATCATGAAATACCAAACATTTTCAGCCACATACACGCCCAATTAATTTCAAAATCATCAAAAGTCAATAAGCCCCAAACTACACGAACCTATTCACAAACCACAATCCGCAATCTCGCAACCGACACCTCAAAACAATCCGCACCCACACTTGCGAAACAGCTCGCGAAACAACAATCAATTCTCATCGCATTCCTAGCTCCTCTCCTCTGCATCTCTCATTTATACCCGCGCGCAAATCGGCGCCAAGCCGCTCTTCCCAATCACGCCGCCCGCCGCCGCTGGAGAGAGAGATAGAGAGGAGAGGAGAGAGACTCTACTGTCTGCGTAGAGACAAGAGAAATTCGTGAGCAGCGCCTCTTCTCAATTGGCCGGGAGCTTCGAGGGCGCGAAAGATTTATACTCGCGAAGATGTATATTCAGGTGCGGACCGACGCAGACGACGTTTGATAGGAGAGTCTGGGGCTTGGCTAGGCTCGTGATGTAACGCGGGTTGAGAGAGAGGGCTTAGAGGCTGGGACGGCCGAGGGGAGTGATGAATTAATTGCTGCTAATTTATACTGACTGATGCTTCATTTTTGGTAAGGTTTCGCCTTTTTGCTTAAGAAATGAAATACAAGAATTTCTAGAAAATTCAAGTACAGTATCCAAAAATAAAATACTAATTGCAATCATTGCCCATCCCAAAAATCCATACAAAGAATACATTCGGGCAATCTTAATAACCCAGCGGTCAACCACTCTGAAAACCCGTCGCGCATTCCTTTGTTCTACTTGGCATCTGCTGACGCCCACGCAGCCGGCTACAGCCGTGACTGCGCTCACGCGATAAGAAACTGCAAGAGAGCTCGGCAAGACGAGAATCGAGGATGTATACCCAGAGTCGCCGTGAAGCAGTTTATTTACCCCGATTTCGCCGAGGTCGAGCGCAGGAAAGCTCGACGCGCAGGCCTTGCTTCGTGCCGCGGACATCAAAGGAGATTATCTTTAAAAAGCGAGCTTCTTGCGCGATACCGTAAACAAACTTGCGCCGCGCCAAGGTTGTTGGCTTTGTATTTTCTTTTGATTTTAGACTTTAAAGTGTTTTCGTGAAAGGAAGGTTCTTGCAAGGTGGCTGGAACGGTTTAATTGGGAGGTTGAAGCGGTTTTGTTTGGGTTGATGGTTAGTTGAAGGTATATGTTTCTAGATTGAGGAGTAAATATATAGTAAATAAGTATATGTACATTTTTTTTTCTAGATAAAGGAGAGTTAATTTTCTTTAATATTATCTAGAGGATTGGGAATTAATTACACATTGACGCGAAGGCTTTCTTATTACAAAAATAAATTTTCACATAATTGCTTTGTTATTTGATTTTGCTTGCACCGAAGATTATCTTTCAATGTCAAGCGTATAAAAATTATCATATTCTTACAAAAAATCTTGATAAAGAGATTCCATTACTTTTACTATATCTACACAAACATTTTTTGTTTGCCTCGCTCTATTTTTGGCAAATTGCAAAATTGATTCCTTCCGCGTTACCAACAAAATCAAGCCCCCAATATCATTTTCACATTAATCTATAATTCTCACAAAACAATTAAAAACGATCACGCACTCCAATCCCAAAACTACACATCACCCACAATTAACACCGGAAAAGCCACTCAAACCAAGCACTCGAAATCCTCCCGATATCAACCACAACTTCCGATAACGCTCACTCGCGCGACGCTAATTTCCTTTCGCGAATCTTCGAGTATCGCGCGAGCAAGCTTAAACACGTATACGTATATATATAGCCGCTCATCGGCGTGAGTCATCGGGCCGGCTGATGCACCGCATCACCACGTGCCCGACGTGCCGCTACGTCAGTAGTAACAGACAGCGCGACGTACGACTCGTAGGCGCGCGCGGGTGTATACCTAGCGCATTGTTAATTTGTACGTGGACTTTTTGGAGATGGATTAAGCCTCTAATTTTGGAACTCGAGTGAGGCTCCGGGATTTCGAAAGCAGTGTTTAAGAGTTCTTTTCTTTCCGCGGTTAATGGAATTTAAATAGGTGACATTTTAAATAGATTCGAGACGATTAATTATACGTTCTAATTTTAAGTAGCGCGTTTTGTAGTATGATTGAGCGGCGGGCTATCGCAATGGTTAGTAATTTCAACGGGCGGATCTGAATTTTCAAATTTAATCGGCTTACGTAACGCCGGCGCCGATCGTAGTTTTAGGCCTTAATTGTCGCCGTCTAATTGAGCCGGCTCGATTGTTTTCATTCGGCGCGCGAATTTTCACTTAAAAACAGTGATAAATGTATTTCTAACGGAGCGGAATGGCAGCGAATTATATAACACAGTTTATCAAGCGGCAGATTACTTTTTATCTCCTTCCAACACACTCATCCTTTACATTTATTATTCCCCCCACCCCCCTTGACTATTTCAACTCGTTGAAAGATTCAAGAATCGCGCGCTGGAAGACGGATTCATAATAGATTCGCCGAATCGCTGGCTCTGCCGGGAAATAATTCATTTACTATCGGGATTAATTTCTTTATCTGAGCGCGTATGCTAGCCACGCGCGCTGCAGCGAGGCTCTTTATATTTGATTAGAGGCGCTCGCTTTACGTAATTTTTTTACACCGAAACATTGTGTAACGCGGTTTAATAAAAAAATAGACTTTGTTATATAAAAAAAGAAGAGGAACGGGGGAGAAGCTGTTTGGCTAATGTGTCGCCTGTGCGTTTTTCGTGATTCATTCGGATTATCAGGCGCTTTGTTTTTCGAAATTTTATGTCGAAGGTTTCGCCGTTATCGTTTTTACAGTGAATCATGGGCTGGGAAGAACGCGACTATTTTAACGGAAAATGATTACTTTTTCTCACGAACTTTCGTGGCTAATTTAAATAACGTTAAATTCCTTAAATTTGTTACATAAAGACAAATAAAAGGCCTTTTTCATGAATAATTTAAGAGCGAAAAAATGGCTCACACTGAATGAAGACCGTGATGTCATTTTCCGAGTATGATATTATTCACTCGAAAAGCAAATCGAACGAGCATCTTACGTGCGAGCATCGCGATTAATTAAAATGTGATATCGTGATCTCGAGCTGCTATTATTCAACGAATTTTCATTAAAAAAAATTAACACTCTAACTTCTGGAAATTACTGTCAAAGTTTAGCTTGAAAAATTAAACGATCGCCGTGCTGTATCATCGAGATCTAATTGAGCGATTTTCATAATTAATTGTTCCGACACCTAGCTTTTGTCGAGTCACTCGCCGCGCGCAACGCGCAACAAGCCATCTACCATATAGGGAACATTCAGGTATTAATAGTGCAGTGCTATACAACTCGCGTGGATACCGACTCTACACCGATACAGCATTAAACATTGACGATTACGAGCCAACTAAAGTCAATTCACGGAAGCCCGTAAAAACGTAACCAATTTACGGATTCGCGAGTCCTCGGTCAAAATTTCACGAGTCCCTTACATAATTGACTCTCCGTACGGTCGTTCGTATTTTTTTACATAACCTCAAAACGATATAAAGAAAAATAACCGGCGAAAAATCGTCACGGAGACGCTGCAGATGCAGCCAGAGCGAGTTTCGTAACAGGAAATATTATCTCTTAGCCCTTCATCGCTAAGGTCAGATCTTTTAAAAATCACTTATGATATAATGGAAATGTAGACTTTTTATATAAGCCGCAGCGAGCGCGTGTATCGGCTTCCTACAGCGCTTACGCGCCTGAAATTTTTGTCTCACACAGGTGGCCTTTAAACGCGCCTCGAGCCCGTGTTTACTTTACAAGCTCGTCGATAAATAGAGCGCAAGTTGTGCCGTTGTGAATGACCGCCGGTCACGTGACATTTTTATTTACCCGCGCGCGAGCTGAACGCTTTAAAGAATCGGAAGCTAACTGCGCGCCGTCTTCCAGATCGCTCGCGACCTGCCGCACATACATAATGAATTTTCGAGACTTACGTAAGTGTAACACACTCGGATCTCACTTTGCGTTTTATTACAGTGTAAAATAATTGATTTATATAAACCCGAGGCGTCTCGTTACATAAACCCTAAGGCGACCGGCCCTCTGGTTACAGCTCGCTCCAAAAGCCTAGCGGCTCCGCGTAACCATCCTAACACATACATACTCCCAGTCACGTACACAATCAAGTACCCAGCCAAGCAAACTCACCAAGCTGCACGGCCAGATCGTATCTCTCCAGCGCCTGGTTCAGCAGTCCCTTCTTCACGAGGGCGTCAGCCTCGTGCCTCGCCGCACTAGCTTCGGCCTCCCTGGGCCACCACTTTTCCACGAGCCTCTGCACCAGCACGTTCGTCTCCAGGGCCTGATGCTGCTGCTCGTCCTGCAGTCTCTTCTGGCCGCAGACTTTGCAGCTGGCCCAGTCGGCGTCCTCCAGGCAGGGCCGGCAAAACGTGTGGCCGCAGTCCAGGCTGACCGGCTGGTACATCGCGCCCTCGCAGATTGGACAGGCGAACGACTCGCCTGAGCTGGTGCGCTGCTGGTGCCGGTGGTGATTCGAGCTGGGCACCCCCAGCTCCTCCAGCAGCGCGTTGACCAGGTGACGGAGTTTGTCACTGGGTACATTGCCTAAGGCTAGGCAGCGCGAGTAGACGTCGATGGACTCGCGTATCCTGCCGCATCTGGCGAGGGAGTCGCCGTAGCCGAAGAGGACCTCGAAGTTGGGGATCTGCTGCTTCAGGCAGCGCTCGTACATCTCGACGGCGAGCCGGTAGTTGCGCGAGGCGAACGCCTCCTTGGCGATTTCCGTCATCGTTCAGGGTAACTGTGTCTCTGTGTGACTGTGTTAGTTTACGTTGTGACTGCGTTGATACACGATATATCAATCTTTTATTGGATAATCCTCCCCGTAGAAACCGCTTCCAGCAACGAGCGAGTAGCTGAAGCTCTTAGACATGTCTCTCGCTGCTGGGGAGAGCCATCGAGGCGGGCCCGGCTCTTTACAGCATGACAACAAGCCCCGGCTCTATCAATTAAAAAATCAACAAAACGAAAAAAAATCACAAACTCGCAACAACTCCGCGCACTTGTACAAAACAGAGCATCCAACTCTAGCACTAATATATATTTTCCCGTAAAATCACTGCGCGCGCGCGTGTGGGGCTGCTTTTGACAGTGTATAGACAAGACAGAGGTGGGAGTATATACAAACTCCGGCGCACGCGGTCTCAGGCACGGCGGAGCAGCTGAGCGCGCTCCGGTCTGCCGGCTGCGCTGAGGTTCCCCCGTCGACTGGCCTGGCTTTCGCGCGCGGCGAGCTGGCTCTCTGGCCGCTCTCTGTGTGTGTCTATACTACAGTGCTGGCGGCCGACGCGCGCGCCTCCTGGCGGCCGAAGGCTGCGCTGACTGTATAGGTATAAGCGCGAGCGCGGTTGGCTCTCTCTCTGTCTTGCCTGGCGCGCGTAATCAGGTGGTGTATTTGTGCGCGCGCGGAGGAGAGACCGTCCCCCTCCCTGTATATCGCGTCACTTGCTCTCCCGTCGACGTAATTCCGTGTCGACGATCTCGGAGCCGCTGGTCTTGCGGAGGCTGGGAGAGTGGAATTTTGTAATCGCGATGGTCTGACGCTGGTGTTGCGTGGGGTTAGGCAATGGGCCTAGGGTCGAGCCCTTTTCTCTCGGGAGCGATGACGTCGAGGCGAAGGTGGCTTGGTTATTGTGCGGTAATGCGTTGGGAAGACGTACGTGAGTACGGTAATCTTGAGTGATTCGCGTAATTGACGTGGGTCTCGAGACTGGAGCCGATCCCTTCGTTTATCCGACTGATCGATGTGTTATCGAGATGCCGGAATTGTGATTGTCATTGGCAGACTGCCTGCGCGCTGATGTTCTTAGATTGAAAAATCATGCAAGGCTTGCATTATCTTACTAATGGGTTTCTATTTACCCGAGGCGCGCGCCCTCGCCGTATGTACATACTCAGTCTGTTACTACTGAATAAAAAAGGTGCAAATCCTTTGGTCCACTTGCAAACTATCTCTGTACATTTCAGCTCTCCCTACTAGTAAAATCTTCTCTCAAACAGCTCAACTATCCACTAACTACAAAATCGATCCAGCATTACATAAAGCTACGACGACTACCACCCATCCCACACACACACACACCCTCATGTATCGTCCACGTTACAGTCCCACCTTTGGCACATCTTGCGTTCACCTTTTTCCTACCCCCGAATCACGCCAACCTCACCCAGAGCCGCAAGACAATAGTGTTATCGGGTCACAAAGTGGCGGGCGCCGTGAGAGGGACACTTGTTGTCCGTGGCACTGTTGCCGCCGCCGACATCGACGCTATACTCCCACTGCCGGTGTGTTCATATATACTCACACGGATAGAGACGCGCTCGACGAGACGACGACACATAGACAGAGAGAGGCACAAGGATATTTTCCAACCCTCGTGCTCGCTCTCGCTGAGGTAGGCTATTACGTGGCTTCGCTCGGCATTGTTCTGGAATATCGCTCGGGCGGCTCTTTACGCGTTGACGAGGATGACGAAGCGAGGTGAGCGCGCGTCACGGCGGCCGGAGAGGCGCGTGCGTTTCGATCGGATCAATTGTTCCGAACTGGCTGGGCTCGCGCGCGCGGGCTCCGGGCGCTTTTCCCTCGCGCGCTCTCGCTCTGTATAAGGGGTGGCTCTGAAGTAGAGTGAGGGGGGGTTGTTGGGACGTTGGAGAAGTTTTTTGGGTTTTTATTGTTTTAAATGGATTGGTTTTTTAAGGGACTGACGGAATGGTCTTCGATGATTTTTTTTGTTATCGATTTTGTTTTTATTATTGTATGTAATGAATGATTTACTACTTAAAAAGATTGGAATTTAATAATTTATGAAAAATCAACAATTAAAGCACATACTTTAATTTATATATACATTACTTTCTCATGATCAAAATCATTTAGTTTATTTAAAAGGCACAACTACATAAGACACGTCTTACCGGCCACCCCGTATATGCTCGAAACGTCATGAGAGCGAGGGAAAGACGCAGCGACGTCGACGCATGAGCAGAGCGCGCGCTGGGGCTGACTTTAGCGCCTGCGCACGAAAGAGCAAAGATATCCCGCCAACACGTTGGTACGCGCCCCGTAAGAGTGTTTAAAGGGTTGGGTATACGTATGTGCGCACGCGAGGCCAAGGTGTGTTCCTACTACTAGCTGTACCGTAATCGACCCTCTCTCTACGGTAGTGCGGACTGACAGAGGGTGACAGCTGGTGTACTAATATTTATGGCTTGTTTGTACTGGGGTGTTACGGTTTTATGGAAGGTGGGTGGTGTTTTATTGGGTTTAATAAGGATTTATATGGGTAGAAGTGGTGGGAATATTGTTTGAAAAATTGAAGTGGTTTTAAGAATCGTTTTGTGTTTGTTACTGTGAGGGATGAGTCGAGCTGCTTGTGACTGGGTTAATAATGCGGTTTGCACGGGAAGTGGAGTGGATGAAAAATTACTGCGGAAAATTTATGAGAGTAATTTTTGCTAGGATACAGGTTATTGTCAAATAACGTTACTTTAAAACAGATAAAATTGTAAATCTTGCAAATATACCATTTTTTCTTATTACAAGAATTTTTATTAACCGGAAATCTAGTTGAGTTTATACTAAAGATTCTTTATAATGAACAATAAAAAACTTCTTATTTTTTCGTATTTGAAGTGTTGGGTACAAGGAGGAGCCTCAACCCTACAAAATTTTTTTTTTGATTTTCAAAATATAAGCAAAAACTAACAATTTTTAAGTGCAATGATTTCCATACTTTTTACTTGAACTCATTGCCAATTTTTTTATATTGGTTTAATCTCTCTACAAATTTATCCTGCAGTTTTTTGTAGTATTTTGAAAATAACAAAACAATTTCAAACTCTAGTTTTATTCAAAATCCAGCAAAAATTTTTAATCAAATACGGGCAAAAATTTCGTCTTTCTTTTAAACTGTAAAAGTTATTTTACAAACTTTCAAAATTCGGAAATCTATCTATTGAATATTAAAATATGATACTTGAAGAAGTTTCCTGGAAAGTTTCAGGTTGTTATCTGTGAAAGAAATTGAATGTAAGCTATTTTCGCATCCGCTAAAGCAACTGGTGACGCGTCACTGTCCTTCTGAAAACTTTTCTTGAAAACTTTTTCAAGTATCATATATTAATATTCAATATACAAATTTCCGAATATCGAAGATTTGTAAAACTTTTCATTGTTGAAACGAAAGACTTGTGATTTTCGCGCGTTATTGATTACAAATTTGTTATTGGATTTTGAATAAAAATAAAAACTTTAATTACTTGGTGTTCATCAGAAAATAAAAAAGAAGTACTAGTTAAAAAATTAGAGGGAATCAATAAATAGAAAAAATTTGGCATCGAGATGAAGAAAAAAGTATTGAAATTATTGCGCTTGAAAATTCTTAGTTTTTGTTTATATTCTCAAAATAAAAATATTTGTAGTATTTAGATATAAAAAAAGTTTTTAAATATTACGTTTTACAAATTTTAATACTTAGATTTGGAATTTGAATAATTTTCCAAAAAAAACTAATCCGCTTTTCGAGGTCTAAACCCTTTTTGCATTTGACCCTTAAATTATTGTAGATTACTATCTTATAGCTGTTAATATTGGAAAATTATGTAGGAAATAATAATAAAAAACTCGATAAAAGGTTTGCAAAATCGACTAATAATTCTTAAATAATACCTAAGGCATAAGCTTTTTTCTGAAGAGTCATACTGAGTTTCGATGGTTTTCAAATTTCATGATTTTTTAGATTATAAAATTGTATTTTACATTATTAAAGCTATATATTTTAAGCAAGAACAAAAATAAATTGGTTAAATATGAAAAAATGTTGACTTTGCAAACAAATCATAAATTTATCTCTTTTACAGATTTAGCCTACTAAGCTTGTCCCCTTAATTCACTTCACACATCAGTAATTTAAAGAATAATCTCTACACTGCATCGAAGATATATCATTTAAACTACATTTTGTAATTTGAAAAAAAAATGTGTATAAAGAGCCCAAATTGAAGATTGTTCAACTTTTCTTATCTTATCTACTGTTATTCTTTAAACACTATAAATGAACTACAAATAATAAAGTACAAAATTCGGTTTCGCTAACGATTTATTGAATTATTTATGGTCTCTCTACAAACCCCCAGCAACAAAAAAAAAGAACAAAAAAAACGAAAAACGAAAATTGAGCATTGCCTCGAACTGTCTATAATTGCATCTTATATAAGGACTACGTGAGACTCGCTCGCACGAAGCAAACGGCGCAAATTTTAATTTCAAAACGAGATTAATAGCCGCATTCTAATTGAATAGCATCGATATTCCTTAACGCGCGCGCTTGCGGTCCCAAGGCTCGCGCTTTGCGGAGTCGTATCGCCTTAAGGTCTCGGAAATAACAGATAAGACTGCTTTTCTTTCTTGAGCCGCTTATTTGCCTTTGACTTATGTCCTCTTGGGGATTATTTTAACAATGCAGCCGTGACATATAGCAAGTATGTAAAGCGTTCTTTGTTATAAGCGGGATTTTCTAACAATTATCGTGCTTAAGCACGAAATTTTCTCGTTACGGTAGTTTAATTACTGAAATTCATTGAAACGAGGAAGTTGGACAAAATGTTCTGTACTTTACGTAATATGTAACTAGTATCTTTGTTTCCATATGTTTCATGTATTTTGGACAAAAGTTGAGAAAGTAAGAGACCGGGTCTGTCATGCTTTCTATTATGAAAGAATAATAGTATTGTATGGAAAGACAGTATCTGTCCTTATGGTTATATGATTTGAAAACTACGCAATTATCCTGTAATTTTTCTATTTGTGCAGAAGGAGAAAAATAATGAAATATTTTCTTTTGATTTGCAAATCATGATGGTGGTATTTTCAATAAACAGATAAATTAAAACAATAATATAATTGCATTTGAATAATAAAATTTCTTTCTTCAAAATATTTGTTGCACAGATTACTTTCCTTAATAAAAAATCAATCTTTTAATAAATGATAAATTTTTATCAAATAAAAACTTGAGGCATCAATATCATGACCTTTCCACCGACGTTTGTTTTGCACTCGCACGAATGGTTCATTGACTGCCATATATAAAAGTTAATCAATGATTTAGATGTCTGTGGAGCTATTTAAAGAAAAGCAGTCAATTTAAAACTTTAATCAATCAACATGTTGTTATATAATATCAATGTAATATAAAGTCAAAATTGCACCTCTAATTTTCAAAGAATAAATACAATACCAAGAACAGGAGCAAATAAATCAAAATATTATTTTCAATCTTCTGCTCTTTCCTAACGTAATCAACGCGTAATTCCAAGCAGTTTGTTACTTTGTTTCCTTGCATCGCTTTTATTTAAAACAGTATACGATCTTTTATTGCATAAGCCAGTGATATTAAACCTATATAAAACCAACAAAATCTCTAATTTCTTTCATAAAAAAAAAAATTTACTCGTTCCAAAATAAGTTTCAAAATATCCCTCCACCTCTTTCTCCCATCACATATCTCTCAACAAACTGCAGACGCTTACATACACGGCGCCTCGCGCGAGCGCCAAGACAATGAACGGTCTCACACCTACGCGGCGCCCGCAAAAATCAAAAGAGGAGAGAATGCAGAGGCGCTCAATTGGAAGAGCCTTAATCTTCGGCTGCATGCGCATTTATCTGGCGCGCTTACATAAGCTATTTGTGTCGCGCGCTCAAGCGCTCGTGCATGCGTCTATATAGCCACACGTATACACTTCTGAGGAGAGTCACCTCTGCCGATCGCAAAACAAATTGTTAATCATCGAAACGCCGGCTTACGTAAAGGTAAATGGCTCGCGTCGCTGCTGCTTTATAGCTGCGCACTTTCCCGCGCCTTCCTCTTATTTTGGCAGTTCCGCTAAGGATGACGGCGCGCGCGCGGGCTAATTTGAATTAAACGCCGGTTCTGCTTATATGTCGGCTGGGCTGGTGAATCATCGCGCGGTTAAACTGCTTGTAGAGCTTAAACGCGTAGATCTAAGCGCGCGATCTATATCGGAGATTAGATTGATAGAGAGGTTTATTGAATCTTCTTATGTAAGTTGGTGCAATAGTTTTCGGATGTGACGCGAGACTCGCGCTGCTTCTGTCGGAGTTCTTAACGAGGCGGCGGCTTCTCGTTGTTTGTAATGTATAAGAGTGGTATTTTTAGGATGAAGGTGACAAAGGCTTTTTGATGAACGATTTTTGAGGTTTAGCAGGATTTGATTGATGTTTTTGGAAGGAATTTGGTTTTTTATGGGTAATTTGTTCTACTAGGATTGGGTATTATTCAGATACGTACTTTAATAAAAATGATTTTTGTATCTCTTTATGTATAACGTAAACTTGTTATGCATGCACGTGTATAAATAACATGTTTTTATCCTGCATCAAGGCACATAAAGATACAGTGCTTAAAAGATATTTATTTTTATTATTACCGCGTGCAACTTTCTGAATAACCAAAATCAAGTAACCAAACAAAAGACACATACTCCACAAGCGAAAACGAATTAAGCCACTCTAGACATCTAAATCAAAATTATTTTCAGAAATACTCTCTGAGCCCGCCCAATTTCCAAAAAGCTTTGTCCCCTACCTAATTCCCATTGTCCCACTATCAGCCACTGGCAGCAACTCGCCAGCGAAACAAATCAAAACTCAAAGCCTACAAATCTACGATTGAGCAACGGCTCGACTTTACGACTAATTTTAACTCGCACAGGCATACCCCTCGCACAATGGCGAATTTCGAATCGACTTTTATCGCAAGAAGCTCGCTCAAGAAAGAGAAAGAGCGAGATAGAATTGGACGGAGCCCGGCAGAGCGTGCAAAGAGTCACGATACGATGGCAAGAGACCAGCTTTTCGGATTTTGCGACTGTACGGACGTTTCGTAAAATTGTTACGCCAAAAGCGGCGAGCGCGTTACATCGCGGAGCGCGCGAGCCTTGCTTAAATAGTGTCGAGCGGTTACATAAAGGTGAGGATTTTTTTTTTCAATTTTAAAGGCCCCCCCTGTGTACAGTGATTATGACGGGGAGCAGAGCAGCGCCGGCAGTTTCACAAAGCCTTCGTTTGAGAGGATGACTCTTCGTTATTTAACTCGGCGATGCTTGCGAGAAGCTTTTTACTCTATGAGCTGAGCGTTTGAGTTTCGATTGCGAGTTTTAGGAGGTATGGTTTTTAGAATGATGGGTTAGGCGAAAGTGTAAAAGTGCTGAAATTTGCTTTGGGTATTTTGGGTTGTAGTATTGAAATGTTTGATTTTCTAAGATTGCTATATCTGTTTGACGATCTGAAATCGCGGGGAAAGTACGTCGGATATAGCGAAAGCTCGGCAAACGATAAAGAAGGAAAGCTTAATGACCATCATCACATTTTATCTGCTAGAATTTCCAAGTCGAAACTGCGAAAAATTAAATTCAAAACAAATAAAGCACATACTCCATCTAACAAAACTCCCGTCATTCTCGTAAAACAGTCCGTCACTTTTTTTTTCTTTGCGGGAAAAACCCAGCTCACATGGCTCACTCCTCATGAATAGATATTACATATGCATACATATATGTGAACCACATCGCGTTATCGTACGCCGAAATTTGCGTACGTGCGGGTGCGCCGCATTGCGTAAGGGCATAATTTTTTTCGCGCTTTTGCACAGCGGCATCATTCTTTGAAAAATTGTAATTTTTTACTTGCGCAATGTGAGACAAGTATCAAAGTGTTACGCTCATTTTTCGTTATTTTTGTCGTTATGATTCGATTATGTAATTGTGTATAATTGAAATAGACGTCATTTCACTATTAAAGTTTAAACAATGAAATTAAGAAAAATATTAGTGGTTTTAAGAAGCTCATTATTATCATGGGAGATAAAATATCGTTCAGTGATTATTGTAGTGCATTTATGTTTACCAGAATTATGCAAACAATGAATTAAAATACCGTATCTTCAGATAATATTGCATATTTCAAGTACACACATTTCATGTGCTCATAAGTATTCAATATATTCAAAGAATGTTCGTACATATTGACAAAGAAAATTTTTTTTACAATAGCAATACAACTCATTGTCGTCTTAAAGATAGAATAAAGACTATTTTATTTTACTACTATTAACATCCAAGTACTAGGAGCAAAATTTTCGTTATACTCATTAAAAAAAATTAATGGACGTTGCATTAACATTTTAATTTAATGCGAACATTAAAAATTGCATGAATTTTTGCATTAAACTTATTTATTTGTGCATTATTCTTCACTTAATGTATGTAATGAAAATTTCGTTTCCAGTACATGTACATTAAATCTAATGAATAATTAAACTGTACAAAAATAATAATAATAATAATAATAATAATAATAATAATAATTATTATTATTATTAATTACAAATACAAATATCTAATTTTTCCTGCCCATCCTCATCGCACAGCGAGGCGCCTCCTTCGACAAAGAGTCACATCCGCTCTCCAGCCCAAAAAGCCGGTCTCGTCGCCTCATCTCGCTCTCTTACATAACGCACACATAGCCGGTCCCCAAATCCTCCAAAACCGTTCGCGCCGCATTTTCGGCGAATCATCCGGCGAAATTCGGCTCATTACGTAACGCCAGCCCTCCGAATTTTGCGCGACTCTGCTCGCTCTCACTCTTAGAGCGCGGATCGCGCTGCATATCATCATCATCGCGCGCTCGACGCGCTCGCGCCTAAAAATAAAGCGGACGCTCGGTAAACAGTTGCGGCTTTATGTAATGAACGGGCGGCAGGCGTTGCGGGCCTATCGCGCGCGAAAATTGACGCACGCCGCGCTAATCTCGCCGATTCGCTCGGTATCGGGCTTTGTTTCTTAGCGAGCTTTTTCGGCACTTCGATCGCCGCGCTGACCCGCGCTGAGAAGGTGAATCGGCCTCTTATTTTCGCCTCTTATTTTCGCCTGCAAGCTTATCGGGAGGAGAGAGCGTATATCGTTTATTTTCAATGCGCTCGCGCGCGAGAGCTACTGATAAGAGCCGGCCGGCGTACCGGCGCGCACTTGTCTATATTTATTTTTCGAGTTATACAATGCTTGTTGAGTATATACGCTTTAGTTGGGAGAGGTAGGGGTGAGCAGGCATGTAGAGTTGCGGGGGAGGAGGGGAACTTTACGTAATGCAATTTGAAACTTTTAAGTAATAACAAGCTTACATTATGTACGGTTTTTCGAAAAGCGAGGCGAGCTGTTAGCGGCCGTGCGAAGCCGGATTATGTACTTAGCGCGCGCCTTCGTTCCTCGGTGCAATTTACATAAGGGGTAGCTGAACGCAACTGCCCTTTTGGCGGAGTCGAGCTTTCGGTAGGTGAGAACGCGACTGAAATAACTAAATTTAATTACGTGCGTGTGCGCGGAAATAGAACGTTATTGTTTGAATTTCGTTATCTAAATAAGTGGACTCGGTTACGCTATACGTAACAAATAAATCGGCTATCATCCATTCACTTATTATCACCCTATAAACAACTTTCCTAAGCCCACTTTTCCAAGTTTACATCGCCGCTTCATTTACAGAAAAAGCTCTTATTTCCAATGGTTCCCAATAAAATTTTTCTCTCCCACTCGCCGCGACAATCAAAGTCTTTCTCATTAATTCCTCACGTCGTGCGTGCCTCGGAATAAACACACACAAAGTGTGCACGTTCGGCTCTTTGTGGCCGGCTTGTCGGGGAGCTAGCTTGCTGCCACGTGTTGCCGCGGCGCTGCATTCCGCGTGTACAGCGCGCGCGAGCGCGAAGGGGAGGGAGGGCAAGTCGCGTGCGAGGCGTGCGCGCTCTAACAGTGTGTATGTCATATTCGCGAGTCGCATGGCGTTAAGGTGAATTTGCGATAAAGGCGCAGTTCCGAGCGATTTTTACATAAGCGACGAAGCACAGTTCACGTGTACATGATACGTGGATGATCGGATAGGTGAGGAGGATTGATCAGGGCGACGATTGTTTCGGATAATGCTGTATACGTATGCGCTGTAAGTGTATTATAAGAATATGCACTGAACCACAGTTATCTGTGGTAAAATAATTATTCAGATTTTTTAAAGTCTATGGAACTACCATGGGAGAAATTCGATAAGCGGCTCTAATCAAAATCATACTGTATAACCTATTTATATGACTATAATTTGGTTGTTTTTTTAGCTCATAACTTGAGTCTCCTAATTAAAGCTTAACAAAATTTTATATAATATTAACTTCATAAATTGTTATAAATTTTTATAGATTTTAGACCAGTCTAGAAGGGCGTTAATAATTTGTATGCCAATATAACCTCAAAGGAACTCATAGCAGGTAAATTTATACAAGCTATTTTTCCGGCCCTTGTTGCATAATAAACTATTTTAAACGCTGAAATAAATTTTAAGTATTAATATTCTTTGAATATTATTACAATATTAAAACAATATTGCTACAATATTGCTA
>JAPYZA010003373.1:0-15253 GCA_030522685.1 Eupelmus azureus | reverse complement strand
TCAAACGTCCGATCAATAATCACAATCTCACGTAATTTTAAAATAACTTCGACGCAAATCACCTGCCAAAAATATCAAAAGTTATCTCTCCATCTCAAACAGAATCACACGATCCGTGACAAGATGGAGCGACTCGACCTTAACGGAATAATGCTCGGCAGCCTCCGAACTTCTAAATTTGATCGTTCCAGATTCCCAACTTCGGCCCACTCGACTTCGCTTGTTACTAAGCTTTTCTCGATATCGCACCCCGAAGATGCTCCAGGGTCTCTTTGTTCCGGTTGACGATCAAAAAGCTCCCGCGCTCAGCATCTCCGTATCGCGCATATTAACGTGATTCCCCCTCCCCGCGATCGACCGCGATCACTTGTTCCTCGTTGTCGCGCGCTCGATGTTCCGGAGAGCAGACCACTTCGTTTCTGAATTTAAAGCTGAAATTAGCTGGATAAGGGAAGGAAATGTCAATGCTTTTTTCTGAACAGAATTAAATTAAAGATGGTATTTGTAATGCAAACTTTTTTGCCTTAAAAAACCTGAAAATACGTCTCTACTTAACAACAATTACTTTATCGGTAAGCGTACAAATGGCCTCGCGGCCGCTTCTCGAACCTTTTTACTTTTACATACTGAAATTTTTCAGCTCTATTCCTTTCCCATATACGCCCGGAGAACGGCCCTCTAAAGATCCGAATAAAGAGCCGAATCGCCAGTTTAACCGGCTGTTCGCGGCCGGGGGTATTCAAATAGCATGAAAATTGATGCGCCTCGTAACGACAAGCGCACGAGGGCCAGGTCACTGCCTCGATGAAGTGAGCACGCGTACTACAAGCTTTTACTTTAATCGCAAGCACCTCGTAGCCTCTCGCAGCTGTATTATAGACGATCAGCGCTCGTCGATTGATAGCACGAGGGTATATATAGGTGAACGGCGATCCACTCGTCGTTCTGCGTTTTTTTTCTTTGCTCGAAGTGGTTATGCTGGTCGTTTATGAGCGCGAGATAAAAACGGAGTTGCATTGTGGGCGATCATAGTTGGTTCTTTGTGATTATGAGGAATTCAGGCTGATTTATTATTTTGGTTAAACGTCATCAATTTTAAAATGATGGACTGTTTTGCAGACCTGGTTTTGAAAACGCTTTTTCATTTACTATATTGACAAAGGTTTTATTGTCTTATATTTAAATAAGATATCGGTATAACTATTCAATAAATATCAATATTTATATTAAGTTATTAAATAGAGTTATTTCTGCAAAAATTGTAAATATTTCATCGAATTGTTTTTGATATAATTACAGCTATTGGTACAGTACAATGGAATTGGAATTGAAGTGGTATATAATCGTTTACTGTTATTTCGAATATGTTAAGTGAATAATTTATTGAGAGCTTCTTAAATTGAAGAGGTCTTTGAAAAGCTTAAAGCATTATTTGCAAATTATTACTCTATGCAAAGCTTCATTACGAGTCTGAGAATAAGTAAAGACATTGAATTCATGATAGTTCTCAATTTCTGAAACTAGATTGAATGCAGCTTGAATTTAACTATGTAAATATAAGTTTACAAATATTGCATCATGTAATTTAATTAAGGAACTATGCTTATACAAATGGTTTATATTTACTTTGCAATTGGTCAATAAATTATTGAATAATTTCAATATTAAAATACTTTTTATTAAATTATTGATCTATTCTATTTTGACATAACGGTCGTTCAATTAACGACAAATGAAATTCTCCTGATAATTTCTAAACTATTTTACAGAAATTCGCTCCATTGAATTTCCACAAACAAAAAGGCGCGAGGAGTAAACGTGCATAAAAAAAACTTTATCTACGCTCTGTGCTAAAAATTTACAATGAGACTGAGAAAAAAAAGTATTCTGTAACAAAGTATAAACGAGAGCTACTACGTCTCTCTGGTCCACGCGCTTTTTGGTATTGACAAACAATGAATCGATTGATTGGCAATACGTCAGCGGCAGCCATGGAACATCTCTGTTCTACATCAAAAATTCATTGTGAATCTCAACAAAAGAAATCTGAAAAAAAATCAGACACGCAGCCTCGATTTCGAAAGGGTAAAACGTGTCTGATGATTCCACGTAGTGTGGACGACCTTTGCCTGGCCTGATTTGAGTTTGAACGTGATGTGAACTTTTGCGAGGAACAAGCGCAAAAGCTTGAGTTGAAAAAAACGTTTGTCAGCTGTGAGTTGAAAAAAAAATTAAATTAAAACTCAAGATGAAAGGTCATTTAATTAAGAGTATATAATTAAATTTCTAATAATTGTAAACTTTAATAATTAGTTAATTAAAGAAGCTTCCTTATTGAATGTAATTATCATTATCTATGTATAATCAATTATATCTAATTATAATTACATCATGACGTACATATTATCTCGATGAAAGCTGTTTATTTTTAAACTGTTTGTATGTTAATGCATTAGCGTGTTCGTGTTCGTGTTTGTTTGCATGTATTGTTACATGCGTGAATTCATAATAAGGATATGTCTATGATAAGTGTAATTGATTGATGTGAATCGCATTAAAATTCCCGATGTTTTCGTGACATTAACGAATGCGGTACCTCTTTGATTATAATGTATTTTAATATTTCTGCCTCTTCACTTATTTTTTCCTTTGACCTCATTTTCAACCAGTGGAAAAATGATACTCTAGAGAATGAAAATAAAACAATGCCATTCTTTAAATTATTCGATAATGCACGTTTCCAACGAATCCGAATATAGAATCCGAAAACGTCTGTTTCTAAGAAATTGTTCAAATTTTCAAAAGAAATCATGCATTTTATACATACATATACACACACTCTCGCAAACTAACACACTCACTCACACATAGACACTAAAAATCAAATACGAAAATGCCTATCCATCATTCCTTTCCCTCGCATGCACTTTCCGCGCTGCATTGGAGCACAGTAACCGGTCTTCCCGGAAAATTTGAGCTCCCATAAACCTTTGCCCTCTGTAAACGAGACTGCAGAGTGAGAGCGAGGGAGAGGCCAAGTTGTTTGCATCTCGTTACGTGCAGCTATTTGTTTATGATTTGATACCATCGCTCGTCCTGCGCGAGAGTGCGCCCTGCCCTAAAGTAAATACGTCGCTCGTCGGTAGTCCGCAAGGTCTCTCCCCGGTCCTTTCTCTACTGGCTTGTTTGTTACATCATCCTGCTGCATTGCTGCGCACACGTGCGCTTGTAAAGGTATGGCGTTACACGTAACTCGATGGACTTGATAATAATGCCGGCCGTGGAATGTATTTTATGAACGTACGAGTTAATGAAGATGTAGATAAACAATAGCTTTCTAGTATTTAAACTATATTAGTTATAGTAAATATAGATCGTTAAAATAAATCAACAGTTCACAATTTTTATCTATAAAATTAAAGTAATACATCGACGATTACTTTCCATAAACCAGGAAATTCAGAAATATACATCAAAACGAACTCCACATCCACGACGGCATCTATTTTTTACCCACCAGTACCGCAAAGCACACACAGCGCCCGCGCCGTTATAAATTTCCCCTCTAAACGGCGCCGCTGAATTAGCGCCGTAAAAACGCAGCTCCGAATAAAAATCAGAGCCGCGCGCGCGCTAGATACGCCCGCAACGTGCCCCGATCGCGCATAATAGTCCAAGCCCGGAATGTACTCGGTATAGCCGGGGTTATAAGCTCTAAGCAGGGGGTCGTGCGCGCAATCGCGCGTCGTCTCGCTCGGGACGCTATCTCGGCCGGCATTTTCAATTAAACGGGATTACCCCCAGGCATATTAAATGTTTTCCCATATTCTGCCGCGCGCGCTCCTTTCGCCTGCACCTGCACCGGGCGAGCTTTCTTATAATAAAGTGGCTGGGAATATCAGAGAATAATAATAGACGCGGCGGGTGGGTTGCGTAAGCGTGTAAATTAAGTTATGCCTATTTGTGCGCGTGTTTTGCGCGAGCTACCGCGGTGTGTTGACTAATTATTGAGTTTACCGGGAGGAGAGGTTCTATGGCTGAGTGTATTTAAATGGGGGAAAGATTTGGAGGAGGTTGGAGGAGAAAAATGCTTTTGGGGTGAAGTGGTGAAAATGAAAAATTTTTTATTACGTAGGAGGCGTTAATTTTGGACTTAATAGGTACGAGGAAAAATTCATTATTTCGCGAGTTTATTATATCATTAAAAAATATAGCGGGCCGGGAGCAACAAATTATGGGTTAATATAAATTAAAAATTATAAAGTACTTTCGCGTTCTTTAGAAGTTTATCACGTTTTTGACAACGACATTCCTCTTAAAAAATAATGGTATTTAAATTAAATTCGCTCTACCGTAAATAATCAGCACACAAAGCTTTGCATTACGTTTATTATTCAATTATTATTTATTGTTGAATGCGCATTACATTTATTATTGAAAATTGCGCCCATTAATCTCTACTAATCTTGGATTAGCATTTATCATTTACCATTCACAAATAATACAACAACCCAACCAGAAGAAACTCGAAAAGACCAAAAAAAAAATTGTCCAGCCTGCAAAAAGTCCACCACCTTTCAAATCCCCAGCTTCAGCGCTGAAACCACCGCGCGCACGCAGGCTATTTCACGTACATACGCGGATTACGCTAACCCTCTCCATTACCTCCTGTTAGTACACTCCGCTCAGCGCAGGCAGACCGCGGCCAAGCCGAGCCCTTATCGAAATATCGCTGATTTAACCCTCGAAGCGGCGCGTAATCTCGGCAGCCCTGAAAATGATACAGCTCGGGCGACGTTTACGGGGCCTCGCGGTAAGTCATTACGCCAGGCGTAATGCGCCCGGCGATAACAAAGCTCGTATTGTTTCGAATCCGTCGTTCATTTTGGCCGATGGCGAGCTAAGTAGCCGGCCGCGAAATTCACGCGTACGGCCGGATTATTTGAGGAACGCGGGCCCCGGCTTATACGGAGATGGACGATGTTTTATTCATGTTACGACGCGATCCTTTTCATTCGCAAGGATGGGTAATAACACGGCTCCGGGAGCGTTTAAATATTCCAGGGGAATTTTCAGGCCGCGCGGACCGCTCGGCTGATTGTTATTTTGGGCGGCTACGCGAGCGTGTTGCGGGATCTTTTTCCGTGTTTATTATTGTTTTTCGGGGGTATTAAGGGGGGAATGTGGCGCGCGCGCGTGTCTCGCAACGATGAAAGGAATAATTAGCATAAGATATCTGTTAAAGTTTAATCGTGACGGGAATTACGAACGAGCTTCCGTGCGGCCGTCCTGCCGGCAGACGTATTAATTTAGTAGAACTAGTCGGGCTATGGTCGGACTGCGCGGCATTATTGAAAATCGAATTTGACGCGCTCGTGAGGGTTTTATTGCCTACTAAACTGCCGGGAACTGTCCATAATTCAAAGTAGCATGTTTTTCCTCGTTATAGTAATGTTTTAATACTGCTCAGCTTAACCCTCCGAAAACTATTTCAAGTCGACTATTTCCTGTATACTATTCAGTCCCAACGTTAAACCCCATTTATTTTCATTAAAGAATTTCCCAACCGCTCGGCGTCGCATCCTCCAACGATCCCCATCGATAAACCCGTCTCCAGCCGCACAACAATGACAAAATAAAAAAAAAAGGATCCACGTGCAGCCTTCAGACCCAGCGACTTATACATCATCCGGCTGTGTACTATCGGCCGAGCTCGCGCGCGTCTCCTACAAACGCGAAGCCGAGTGACAAACAGCCGGGGCGAAACTATTTCGCTTCATTCTTCGGAATTCCGTAGTGAAAGGACGAGAACGAGAGAGAGTAGCGACGTCTAGACTCGCGCCCACGGGTGATCGGTTATTTGGCGCGTGCGAGGCTCGCCCGAGGAGCGACAAAGACGGAGCGCGAGCGAACGAATTGCTGGCTTTGGGGAGACACGCGCGAGTATAAAGGAGAGAGTCAAAGCTCGTAATTTTGTGCTTAGAGAGATATAAGCGGAAGTATGTTTTAGGGGTGCGCGGATTTTAAATGTTTGAGTAGGGATGAAATTTTTGTTTGTTCGGATTTTGGGACTATCCAAAAGAATCGAGTTAAAGCGAGCGATGAGAGGTTGTTTTGGGAAATTCTTTTAGGAGGGGTTTGATAAGGGTGAAATTTTATAGTGTGGTAGCGACGTGATAGTTTGAGTTTTATTACTATGTTTTAGACACTTATTTGATTAAAAATGGATTTTATTAGTTAGTTATGTAGGACATTAATTAATGTTATGATATCCATTTTAACGATGTTATTCAGTATACAACTTGTACTTGGATTAATAAATAAAAATTAGTTTGCATTTAATTATGGATGATGTATACCTGTCATCCAGAATTAGAAAGTTGCAGAAGAAAGCTTTTTGCATGAATAATTCGACTAAATATTCATAGTATTCTAAAAGTCTTAATCTAATTTCAAGATTTTCATTACGAGCTACAAATAATGCTTTTTTATTTCGATTGATACAAAAACGTTAACCCTCTTTTTAATCAAAGCCCTATTTTACCCTCACTATATTAGAATAAAATACAATCACTTTGCAATTTCCCTACAATTTCCAAAATCCAACCCCAAGCAATCACTTTAATTCTCCGCCCACAATTAATTAGCTACATCAAACAGTCCCCCCACCCACGCTCCCAAATCCTCGAAATTGAAAAGACGTTATTGTGCAGCGCTCCCGTTCACCGCACCCATCCACACCCCCGCGAGCCCTCGCAGCGCTCCGGCTCTGCATTAACATACTCTCGGAGAAGCAATCTACCTGGCGCCCTTTGAGCCCTTCGCGTAGAAGCTATCCACGTGGCCTCTGGCGTCCTCCTTTCGTTCGTTCCGCACCTACCCACCCACTACCTCTCCCAGGTCGAATATCACCCCGAGAATTTCCCTTGGCTGCTGCGCACACACATACACACACACACGCTCCCCTCCAGCGCACGATTAATTTCTAATTAGAGGCGCGAGAACGCTTCGATTTACAGAGCGGCTGCATGGAGCCTTTGACGACGACGACACCGGCTGTGCGCTCGCGGCGCTCTGACCGCACGTTTGCGCCCAGCCAGCGGCATGGAGATTACTGGCCGACCGCATTGCGAATACCTGCGTGCCCTGCTGGTCGCCCTTAGCTCCCGGGAATGTGCCCGGGATGTGTGGGTGTGTGCAGGTCTGTGTGTGGGTGTGTGCGTATGAGTATGCACGCCGGAGAGAGGCGACTGGGTGGTGCTGGCTTTTTAGAGAGGCTGGGTAATTGGCTGGGTGAAAGATTTGGTCGCGAACGGGTGGGGGAAGAGAGGTTGGAAAGCTGTTGATTTTGCAGCTGGGATTTTTAGGTGGGTAACTCGTTTATTAGAGGCGATGTGTTTATATTGAATTTTTCGAGTATTTGAATTATAGAAGAGGTGTTAAACGTAATCTAAACGTCTGATTTGGTAACACAATTTTTCTAAAAATTTTTGGTTAAATATAAAATATTTTGGTTATATTTGTAAGAAACGTTTATAACTAGAAGAATACCAAAACTGAATTTCTCAAAGTCTTAGGGTTCCATAAAATGCGTATATCTTTGATGTTAAGGAAAAAGTAGGATAATAGAGTGACGTAAGCAAACACTGCAATTCAGGATGTTCTTTTTGTAGAGCTGTACGATTGTATCCGCGCTTCTCTCCGGTCAAAAACACAAAGTACATTCAATCAATCCGGTCGGGAGCTCAGAAAACAATAGCCCGCGGCTATGTTTACAAAGACGACAATATAGGAGAAGGAAAAAGCATTCCTTTACATTGTGTGTACATTGCTGCTGCTGCTGCTATCTAAATTCAAATACTACTATTTATCCGTAAAATGAGGTACAACTTGTTTAATTTAAATAACTAATGGTTCATTTAATTATTCAAAATTAGTAAAAAAGGGGTGTTTTAAGGTTCAAGTAAACTTTAAAAGTCGATTTTAATTACATTTAACTGCACACACCCACCTGCATATATCTACTTTAAGTAGATACAGTCGCCTGTATATTCTAAACAAACACTCCCATCGAAAAATCTCCTTTTAATAACCAACTCAATAATCCGACCATCCCAAACAAGTCCATCTCTCGCCCGAATAAAAAAGCCCTCAAAGCCTTCATCAACTCGCATCATCCCCAGCTCCCATTCAGCCTCTATATACGCGCGGCTCAGCTTGCAGCCAAAACCCAGGGCGCTCGTCAAAACGCCTCCTCGCAGCGCGTATAATTCAGGAGACAGCGATAACGAGCAGAGCGCACCGCATACATACACATACGCGCTCTCGCGCTCGGCCGCGAGATAAGATAGGACGAGGCAAGCTTCTATACACATATAGAGTAGAGGACAAGGCAGCATGCGCGCGCGACATCAACGCAAGCGTAAACACACTAGGAGAGATCCACACGCCTGAAAGTAACGAGAGCAAGAGAGAGAGAGAGAGAGAGAGAGAGGGAGGGAGAGACATGACTGCATTTAAGTATAGGGTTACTAATGCACGGTAATGGATGTAGCGCGCGGTCCCGCGCGCTCACAAATAGCCCCGGGCGTAGAGAGAGAGAGATAGAGGCGGGGGTGGAACGCTATTGGTTACCTACTGCCGCGCAACAAACACGGTTAACGCGGCTCGCGTAATTCGCTCTTGCGAGAAAATCGTCGCCGTGCGCGGGGGTGGCTGCTGGCACCGTTTTGCTTGTTATGGCGCGCGTTCGTTCGGGGCCTTTATTTTGCGCCTGCCGCGCGCACGGAGCTTGCGCAAGCTCCGGCGCCTTTAATATTGTCAGCTGCCGGCGGCGCGTTATGGGCTTGTATAATGTGTTAATTATATTTCGGGCGAATTGTTATTGTGAGTTTGATTACGATTTGCTTGTTTGCGTGATATTGTCGCTTGGCTTTTTCGTTATGTTTTGCTTTATATTATAGTTTTTATGAAATGTTAAAAAAAAAAATTCATTATAGTTTATAGTTTTTGTTTTTATTTGTTTGTATATGTTTGCGAGCGTTCTTTATTGATGTAATTTAATTGTTACGGTGTTTGTCAACTTTTGTTAAATTTAACTCTTGGTAGTTCCTTTATTCAGTATTTTTTTTTGTCGTAGATAAAAAAGTTTCCAAATACATTTTTGCCCGGTGGCCAAGTTAGTCTGGTTATAAAGAAACTTCTTTTACTCTTGTAGCTTCTCTCTCCTGGAAAATTTCTTACAATTCCAGCAGACTACAAAGAGTTTGGCACGTTTCAGCTCTTGAGGTTAGTCGAGGGTTGTTACATATACATGTAAATTTTCTAGAAATTTACGAAAGAAATAGTAGAAGCGACTCCAATGTTCAAGGGTAATTGCTGTTTAACATTTTTTTGTTTAACAAATTACTATTTTTATTTAGATCAGAAAGTTTTAACTTTTTTTTATTCATTAAACGCATACAATTTGTAAAACCATTTTCATTTTTCCTCGGTATTTATTGATTCGTTTATATTTTATTTTTATATCAAAAGAATCAAATAATTCGATTAATTAAAAAATCGATAGAAAATAAAATAACAATAAAATAATAAAATAATGAATCATCTTATATTTATAAAATTCAATCTGACATTTGACGAGTCCTAAAACATAAAGTTATCGTCTCTTATTTCGATCGCTCGCAAAAATAGCTGGCAATAATTCTTTACTACACTTGCAAAATTCCAGGCCACTCGGAGATTACATCAATTATACAACACATTGTGACAATCCGCACTGTTTCCACCTCCCCCCTCCCGCGTAAAAGTTTCAAACGTCGCTGCAATATTTAAGACGTAGAATCGACGCGCGGACCGAACTTCCAATTACATTTTAAAGACCTCGGGAAAGTTCAGCGAATAATTTCACTCTCTCTCCTACTCTCCTTCTTTCTTGATATTGACGCTCCGCTCTCCCTCTCCTTCATCGCTCGCGCTTGCGCGTGTCCCTTCTTTTGAGCGGCCTCGAATCCTTTCCTTCGAATTACGGGCTCGCTTGGAAATTCATGACCGGCAACTTGGACGGAAGAATGGAGCAATTAATGGCCGTCATGAGTCTTCCCGCGAGAACGTGCCGGACAATCTCTCCCTCTCGCTCGGAAGCTATAGCTTACCTTGCCTCTCGAGCCTTGCCTCCCGACGCTTTGCCTCCCCTCCCCCCCTTTTCGAAGTGAGTTTCAATGGAATTCCCGTTTTCGAAGACGTGCTTGGACTGTCGATATTCGAGCTCTCTGTCGCTCCTCCTCGCTCCTGCTAAGCGCTGCGCGCCCGAGATGGAGGAGATATCCTTCTGCAGCTGGAGTCGCGCTCGGTCTCGATCTCCTTCTGGCCTGTGTGTGTATAGAGATCGATTTGCGAATTCTTTCGGCTGTATACATTTGCCTGGCGGATTGCATCGGACGTCGCGGGGCTTTTAATTTGTCGGGGCTGGAGGACGGCTGGCGAGAGATCTTATTTGCCGGGTTCTTGATTTTTTTTAAAGGGTTAAATGGGGAGCGCTGCTCTCTTGAGGTTTGTTGGATGAAGAGAACAAAGGAATTGTTTTGATAATTTGTTTGAATGAGGTGATTGTTTCGCGTGATGAGGAAGAATAAGGTTTCTTTCCTGTGATCTAGTAGAGCTGTTTGTGGACGATAATATGTTTCTCAATGTTAATAATAATTTCTGTTCTTTTTTTAATTACTTATTATTTTACTTTAATTTATCATTACTTCAGTGAAGAAGTGACGACTCAGGAGAAATGCATAGCCGCAGGATATGTAGACAATACAAAACTCAGCGAGTATCGGTGGGATTTAGCTCAGTGGTTAGAGCACTCGCTTTCGGCGCGGAGGAGTTTCGCGGGCCCAGGTTAGAATCAACACGATAGCGCGTTTCCACCTTTTTTATAATTAAAATCCGGATAATAAAATCCGTGACATCTTGCATGTTGCAATTTGGCTCGATAAAAGTCGATGCTGAAATCATGTATAGCCATTTGAACGACCTTTCATTTGAACCCTTGAACGTGCCAAAAAAATTGTGCAAAGGGTTGAAATCCAAC
Source organism: Eupelmus azureus (assembly GCA_030522685.1). Taxonomy (NCBI): domain Eukaryota; kingdom Metazoa; phylum Arthropoda; class Insecta; order Hymenoptera; family Eupelmidae; genus Eupelmus; species Eupelmus azureus. The sequence continues at coordinate 4,170 of JAPYZA010003373.1, read as the reverse complement.
CCCTTCAGTATTTAGGCTTATTTCTCAAAGTCAGTATTAATGATTTTTCATCGAGATAGGGGTGCGGCCCTGAAATAAAAATTATGTATATTCTTGTCTTTTTAGCAGACTCATCGATATACATAACTTTTTTGCAAAAGAATTGTGCAAACATGGTCAAAAAATTAAAAAACGGCAGGGGGATAAAGGGTGTTAAACGAATTATGCGATATTTCACCCTCATGGGGTTGCGGCCCTGAATTCGAAAGGGTTGCATTTTGAAGCCACTTGAACGACCTTTCATTTGATCCCTTGAACGCGCAAAAAAAATTGTGCAAAGTTTATGAAATTGCAAATGTTTATGATTGATAGTGATAAAGGGGGTGAAAACTTTATGTAGTCATTTCTCTACTTTCCCTCCACTTAAAAGAGTCAATTTTTTTTAAATTCATATTTTTTCGTGCTCTACACGATGGTATAGGCATAAAAATACGTTGACCTTTGGGGGCAGGTTTCCTACATGGTCGTGGGCATCTTTCTTTGATTGAATCAACTTAATTCTTACAGATACAATTCCATACTCAGTTTCTACAATAAATTTTCTTCATTAAATTAAACTTTCAAAATTCTTTAAAAAACAAATTCCTCAATCATTGTTCAAACTTCAATTTAATCTGGCGCATCAAATAAAACAATGTCCCAATTCGATGTGCCCCACATACCCATTTTTCCATGCTCAACATACGCTACTCTTTTTCACCTCCTCTCTCTCTCTCTCTCTCTCTCTTCCATCTGCAAAGCTCCAGCAGCCCTCGGGGCGGGTTATGCTTCTCGCAAAAGAAAAAAAACCGAACGTTTAGCGAGTTTGCACATGTGCAGGCTGAGGGAGGGCGGAAGCTTAGGCGTCGAGATCGTCGCCTTAGCGCAAGGATCTTTTGAGCTCGGGCGATCACGCCGCCAGATAAAGGAGCTAGAGCGAGAGCGTGAGAGTGTGAGAGAGAAGGAAAGCAAGCGTAGAGTAGACTCTCCGCGCGGCACGTGCTACTCGAGGACTGGGGAAACACCTGGTGGCTAACAAACTGCCTGCAGTGCCTTAAAAACGTGTCGCTCGATAAACTTTCCACCTCGAGACTGCTTTTCTCTCTCCTCTCATTCTTCTTCTGCGCAATATCTCGAAGCGAAGCTGTATATGCAAGTCCTCTCGGCTTTCTATAAAAAGATCGGCTAAAAATCGATTCGCAGAGCGCGTCGATGAATGCTGCATTCGGATGACGCGTGCATTTGCGTTGCATGCACACGTATCCGCTGCTCTTTAATTCTTACGCTGAGTGGCGCGAGGGCAGGCTTCTTGGCTGCCGACGTTATTTCCGGGCGTTTCGGGAATTATGCAGCGCAATTTTTTTTTATTTACGCCCGGCCGGGCGACGTTCGTAAAAATATCAGCGTAAAAATTTTATTCGCCGTAAAAACTACGGCTGCGCCGGCCCCAGGCCCGTTCTCAAATGGAAAATTTTCATTCCGCGTGAATAAAGCCCGAGGAAGCTTCGCGATTGTCGGGAATTGCTTTTTTACACTTGTGTCTTTGATACAGCTACTTTGATTAATTTAATTTTTGTACTTTTTTTGATACTTTGTATGTTGAATACATTTTTTTGCTGATTAAATGCCGGTAAAGTATCGATCGCAACGAACATTTGATATTTTCGTGCATCCTGTTAATGTATCGGATAACTTTTTGCAACAACATTTCAATATTTGATAAGCTCTGAAAATAAGTACAGTTATTGCTTTACATTGCATCGATGCAAACGTATCACGTATTATTTACAACTTTAATGAAAAAGTAAAGTTTTTACCGAGAAAAATTAGGTCGAAAGCTGAATCCTCTCTCCACGACGATCTAAAAAGAGCTTTGAAAAATCAATTAAACACTCCGGTAAACAATAGCCCGGACAAAAAGCCCATCCACCAATTAATCCCCCAGCCCCGCAAATCCAGCCCCCTCAAGTTTCCCGCAAAACGAGACCGATAATAGAGCGCGCTCGTCAATCCCTCGCCACTCGCGCTCCTCATCCAAATTCTTCCTTCCTCGAATAAATTTCCCTAAAAATGCTCGCTCCCACGAGCCGGATCCTGTTTCTCTCTCTCTCTCTCTCTCTCTCTCTCTCTCTCTCTGCTTCTCTCGCACAGCAGAGTATCAAGCCATATATACACCAACGGCACATATCGATCAGAGAACGCGCCTCGTGCGCGAGATTATACGACTTTCGTATATATGCAGGGATGTGTAAGAGCATATAAGCAGGCCGACGCGCGGAAAATTCACGCTGCCACTGGCTTTTGAGGTCGACGGAGAGAAAACGAGGCCACGCCACGCGCGCGAGGGCGCAAGGAAAGCTGCGTCTGCTTGGCCCTTTTCTCTCTCTTTCTCTCTCTGGCTGGATGTAAATCACATTAGGGTAGGGAAAGGAGACTCGTTGAGTTCTCTCTCTCTCCTCCCCCGCTTGTTCCGAGCGTTTCCCTTCGTTAGCTCACGGCGACGCTGCTCCGCTCGGCTGTACTGATTCGCTTGCAAACAAGATCGATTATATCGGACGCGCGCCGAATTCTCAAGCGAGCTCTCGCGCGATTAAAACGTTCGTTTCGCTTGTCGCTCGTTGCGCCGCGCGGCGCGTGCTTCCTTTTTCTTTTTCGTTCTACAGGAGACGGCGAGCTTGGCTCGGCTTTCGTTTCGTCCTCTTTGCTCCCTCTTTAGAGAGATCTTGTTTAGCCGGGGGGTGTAACGACTTTGACTTGGCGCCGATCTGTGTGTATACTCGCGGAGGCTAATTTTCTTGGGGTCGATGGGAGTCGTTCGCGATGATGCGGTCTGTCGGGTGTTTATTTTTTGTCAAGTTATTGTTAGGATGATGAATAAATAAATTAGTCACAGCCTGAAGGGAAGTGTCTTACGTTTTCTTTATCGCAAAAATTTTGACAGATATCACGGAATCTGACAAGTTCTTCGTTTTGACGAAGCTACGAAGCGCTATATTTGGCTATATTTGAAGCTTTAGTATTTCTATATTTTGAAAAATCGATACTTTGAGAAAATTTTGAAAATATTTATTTTTACAGAAATTTATTTAATAAAAGTTGTATAACGTTTAAAAATACAACTTTATTTTTACTTACACGACACTCTAAAATCAAAAATGTGATGAAAGTAAAAAGTTTAAAACTTATATTACATAATTAATATTGTATCGGTATTCTAGTAATATTGCAACAATATTATGTTAATATTGCGTTAATATTATGTCAGCATTATAACAATATTAATATTTGAAAATTATGCCAGCGATAGGTAAACAGCAAACGTTTCCTACCGGTATGACATCTCGCGAGGTGTTGCAAACATCCCCTCAAACTATCACCGCAGCACCTTTTCCTCGGCAGCGATCCCCATAACACCTTCCCAAGATCGCCGCCAACAAAAGCATACACCCCCTTAAGCCCGCTCCTCTCATCCATACTTTTTCCCCGCGAGCTTGCGCATCCAGCCGTCCCAAGTTTATCCTATACCAGCGACGCGTGAGCCAGCCTTTCACCTTCTCTCTCTGTTCTCGCGCACCACGAGGTATACACATCGTCTCGTTTCTCCGTCTCTCTTGAAAAGACGCCGGCCGTAATGGCCGTAACGCGGGCGTACACTCGGGAGAGCGCGAGCCCGGTAAAAAAGCTTCTGAGAAATGTGCGCGCGCGCGGCCCGGCGGCGCATTTACGAGGCCCGGAGGTGCAGTTTTCCTTGTTACCGGCGCTGTGTGACGGCCTGTATACGGCCAGGGCGCTCTCATGATCGCGAGCGCGCCGCGAAAGCCTCGTGGGCATTCGCGGCCCCGTCTTTTTGCGCAAGCCGTAAAAAATCCGGCGACTAGGAATCTGACGTGGCCCCGCTGGGCTGGAGAGAATGTTTTTATGGATGTTTACGAGAGAAAGAGAGGGTGACGGGGAGGTGGAGGGTGTGGGCAGGAGATGCGGGAAAAGCCTCTCGAAAGGCAGAATCACGAGCAGGATTTGGCGAAAGGTGGGCGGGAATTTTAAAATGGAACGTATTGGAGCTGCGTTGAGAGATGTCGGCGAAAGTTGCTCAAGGGATGTAAGGGTTGAGTTTGGTGAAAAAAATTTAAAAATGTCAAGAGCGTATATGGT
>JAPYZA010003372.1:0-15194 GCA_030522685.1 Eupelmus azureus | reverse complement strand
TTGTTTACTCATCCAGCATTAGCCGATCGCGCCGCAGCGAAGTGAAACTCGGCTGCAGAGCGCAGCTGGCATCGGCGCTCTCTTGTACTCCTTGTCATCGTGAAAGTGGCTCGCAACGACTGTCCAGCGTGCGCACGCTTTAGAGAGAGCTTTTGTCGCGCTTGCGCGTTTGCCGCCTTTCGACTCGCTAGCTCCTGTGCTCTTTGTTTGCGCGAAAGCCCTCGGGAAGCGCTCGTTGCTTCGTTATTCAACCGGAAGCTCGTTGCGCTTATGGAATTAGACGTGTCGAGGCGTTTTTCACGGGACCCGAGTGCGACTGCTCGGCTACTTGGGATATTTCTTCATATTTTTTTATTTATTCACTGCTAAAGGGATCTAATCGAGCGTACGATTTTTTTTCGTAAACGAACCGCGCGATTGATTTGAATTGACGCTTGAGAATGCCTTGAGTAATCATAAATTTTTCAGACTTTAAAAAAAAATTTTTTTTCTTCAACCTTTAAATAGTTTGTAAATACATTTTTTCCCAAACATGTTCAATATCCATTCTAACAGATATGATATCGCATTAGTCAGCCTAACTATTAACCAATAAACAATCTTAAAGGCAGATTATTTCGAAATTGAAAGTTGGCTTAGAGTTCGAGCGAGCTTGCGGAACCTTCCCCTCTTCACGAAATTCCACGTGAAATAATCCTTTCCTCTCTCTCCCACTCTCTCTCGCTCTCTCTCTATTTCAATCATGCATTGCGGAAGTTTCGTCGGGGAACGGTGTGTGCAAGCGATTTGCACACGTTAAGTCGCTTTCGCTCTAGATTCATTAAGTCTTTCTCTCTCGGGAGGTCTTCGCGCCTTCGCGTGTTTGTATTCTTCTGACTCTCATTCTCTCCCGCCCCCTCCCTCCCTCTCTCTCTCTCTCTCTCTCGGCTTTTACTTGCTCTCGCTCGCAGCTAAAATCGCCGCTCGCATGCGATCCTGTCCCACGAGGCTTAATTGAATTAGCCCCGGAATCCGGCAGGCGGTAACCGGCAATCGAGCGCATAATCGATGCCGGTGATAGACGACAGCATCGACTCTATGTGGAAAAACCAAATAAAGTTAAATTTTTTCAATTAGAAAATTGTTGACTTGAACAAGTTTAAAATCACAAATTTAATACGTTATCCTAAAATTTATTTAAAATATATATTTATAAATAGTATTTAAATTAAGTCCTTTCTTTCAAAATTTTTAAAACATAATTTTTATTTGATATATATCAAGTGAAAATACAAAATAATATCATTAATTAGTTAGAAAAAAATTAATTAAACTAGACTGAAATTCTGTTCTAATTAAGGAGAAATCTTAAACTAGTTCTATTGTCATACGTTTGTACTTAAAACTAAAGCATAAACGTCATTATCTTATATAGAACTTTGGTAGATTAAATTTTCTTCTTCATATTAACTTTGTGTACCGCCAGCACAAACTGCGTGATTGCTCAATCTTGTAGTTTTTGAAATTGTTAAAAAGCTTTAAATAATTATTAAGTATAAACAATTAAATTTTTAAATATTAATCTTTTCTTTCATTGTATTGTTTAAAAAAAATTAATTATTGTTTTAACTTATATTATGACTTTTTGTTTTCATATTTAATTTTAATATATAGATAATTGTGGGAATAAGAAGAAGGTGAGCTGCTCAGAATTTGTATCCTCATTTAATTATGTTAGAATTAATTTGAACCCTTATATTAACTTTTTGGCCATCAATATTAAATGAAGTTATTGTCCGCTTGGATAAGTTATAAATAATAATACTAATAATAAATTAAAAAATTTGTGTATCGCAGAGGAAAAGCAGGACGGAAGCGGCAGCGAGTGCAACTCTGTGGTGCCGAAGAAACGGAGGCGGAAAAACGGCGGCAGCGAGGACACCGGGGCCTCGGCGACGTCGCCCCGCTCGTCCCGCGACTCCTCGGCCTCGTCGCGCTCGAGCTCGCTCCTGCAGTTCGAGTCTCTCGAGCGCACCTGCGCCACCCTCTCGCCCTCCAGCTACAGCTTCGACTCGCTCGAGTACAACCAGCGTTTCGCCAAGACGAACGGCAGCGGCGCCGCAGCCGCGGCTACGGCTTCTTCCTTCTCCAGGCACGAGGCAGGCTGCGCCTCGCCCGACAGCCTCGAGCAGGACTACGCTCAGCTTAATGGCTACATGCCGGAACAGAGGGACGATAGCCTCTTTGGCAGGCTCAGGCCTTACAGGAGCTTTGAGAGCCTTGGGGAGAAGGACCTGATGCCCAGGGAACAGGGCATTGGAGCATTCCTCGTGACCAATGGGTTCGGCTCGCACTCGTTTGCCAAAAATTGCGATCTTTCGCGAGTCGCCAGGCGACCCAAGTCTAGAAGAAGGTAAGGAGCTTTAAAAATTTCCAGACAACTTACTCATGCTATTTTATTTTTTTAATCATTTAAGAAAATTCAACTCACTCTATTAAATTTTATTCTGCTTTCTTCATATTACAGATATTTATTTAAAATATATTTTTTTAAATATTCTCTATACATAAAAAAGTTTAAAGAGTTTACTCAAAGTATCTCGTTCAGTTTATTAAAACAAACTCTCATTGATAAAGTCCAACAATTAAAAGCTTTCAAGCACTCGAAAATAAACTGCCCCTACTCAGCGCGTACTTCGTAAAGCAGACGTATAAAATCCGTCCCGTCTGTTTGGAATTCCATGGGGAGCGTTTGAAGGTAACGAAAACGATTCGCAGAGATAAAAAAGAAACGAGCGACGCTACGGATTGGATTTTCGAAGCTCGAGTGCGCCAACATAAAGAAAAGCTCTCATCTAACTCGCGATGCGTTTGACGGTCTTGATCGACCTTAAACCTTGAGTGGCGACTGCTTCTGTTACTGCTACTGCGCTACTTGTTCTTTAGAATCTTGGCAGTGTCAATTTTGGCGGGACTGCCATGTGACCCGATTTTTTCTTGGCTTGCGCGAGTGTCAAACTTGACCCTGAGAACAGCAAGAGCTGCAGCAGGCTATAACTTCAACAATACCGAATGCGACGTATTAACGACCAATTTTTCTTACTGATTTATTATTAAATTAATGATAAAAATAAAAATTTTTCACTACCAATATGTTTATACATCCATGTAGTTGAATATTTTTGCCCATAGTGGTTACTTGTAAAAAAAAAAAACAGTTTCTCAGCATTAAAATTAGAAAAACTTTTCCGTTCTTGCTTAGCAAAAGCAAGCTTGTCTAGGAGTGTATGTTACTCCTTAAGATACTGAATAGGCAACGGTTAACACGTCTTCGGTCGAGAGAGCATAAAAAACGGAGTTTATTATAATGACCCTTAACTTATCTCAATTACTTGCTTGAGGTCTCATGAGCCAGCGAACGGCATTATCCAATGAGAGCGCCCGCATCTTCTCGTGTTATGTACGTACTATCGGCTTCAAGGAATTAGTAGCGCGAAGAAAATGCTTTGTTCAAACCTACTCGCAAAGTATCCGCGTAAAATGGCTTGCTAAAACATAAATATCAGCTGTTTTCTCTTTTTTTTACTAAAACAAATTATAAATTTATCGATTTTGTTAAATTTAAATGTATTAATTATATCAAATTCACAAGTTAACTTTTAAAAACGAAATAAATTAAAAGATGTTTAAAGCTTTTCAGGTTTTTAAAGTAAGTTTTAAAACATGATTAATTTGTTAAAATAATAATAATGTTTTATTAGTATGTTAAAAAAAAGTTTGGATGAAATATAAAAATTAGATAAAATAAATAAACTTTATAAAAAATATAATAAAATAAATAACATGGTTCTTTTAAATAGCAGACTGTTACCTAATTGGCAATATTTCAAGATTTTCGAGTTTTCTTTTCTCAAGCTCAACAGTTTATCTCGAGACGTTTTTCGATATTCTCAAGCAAAGCTATCTCTGAAATTGAAAATATTATATTCTCAATAAATTCCCGTTGAATGATATATAAAATGGGACTATAAAAAATAAAAAAAATAAAATAAATAATTTTCCCTGCCCTCAGGGACCCGTGGCAGCTAAACGAAACGGACGGCTACTCGGACTACTCTGACTACGAGCCCCAGCACCGAGACTCTCCGAGCGACAGCTCTTCATCCAACGATGACGAGGAGGCATACACGTCACGCTACAACGAAGTGGACCAGCTGCTGGTCTTCGGCGATTCCAATTCGACTTACGCGCACACCGCCTCGCTGGATTGCCGGAATAGCGTGGACTTGCGCGAATTCGGCCTCGATTCGGACGACGAGGCCCAGCGCCGCGAAAACACCTTCCTCGATCTTAAGGCCGCGGCTAGGCTAAATTTGCCAAGCTCGGTCAATAACCTAGACGACGACGAGGACGAGCTGAGCTGTCGCGACATCGACCTAGACGACATCGACCCGAGCGTGCAGCTTAGGCGCAGGCATCACCATCACCATCATCACCATCATCATCACCATCACAGGAGCAGCACCGGCAGCGGGGGAGCGAGCTCATCTCTGCAGTACAGCAGTAGCGAAGCGCGCCAGAGCGGCGGTGGCGGTTTCGGCGGTGGCGGCGGCGGCGCTGCCAACGTCGTCGGCGGTGGGGCGGGCTTTAATTTTAGATTCACGGATAAGTGGCGCAGCGCGCCCAGTCTGCCGGGCAGCCTCTTGGAGTCTGCAGCCGCGGCGACGAGCAACTCATCGCTGCGCTACGAGAATTACACGCGCGTGGCCAGTGTGCCGGTGGACCTCGATCTCTGCGGACGTAACAGCAGCAGCAGCAGCAGCAGCAGCAGCAGCACTAGCCACCACCGCCGCAGTCGCAGTAGAGAAGCGCCGCCCCCGCCAAAGTCGATCGATGCTGACGATGACGAGGCTGCTGCTGGCGCGCCGGCTCTGAATACAGCCAGTTCCGACGAGAGAACGCTAAGCGCACACGACGACTGTGAGGACGAGCCTATTTACAAGGAGCCTGACCAAGACATGGCCGAAATTTTAACGATGAATCACGACAGCAGTCTCGAAGATCACAGCGACATTGAGCCGGGGAAAATGATCGGAGAAGAGAAGGCGAGAATGAGGAAACAGGCTAAAAAGTCGAATTCCTCGGTATCCTCGTCCTCGGTCAAAACGCAAGATTCGCAAAAATCGGAAATCCTCGCAGAGATGAATAATGAAACACCAAGCATGCTTGATGAAGAGGAGCAGAATCAATTAGAAGAGAAGCCCGTTCTTACTTCAACGGTCAAGACGCAAGACCGAGTCGAGGCACATGTGCTCGAGATTGCTATGGCCATGGAGAACGACGTCGATGGTGTCGTCGATGAAGCTATCCGTCAGCTCCAGCGTGAACTCGATGAAGCCACTGCCAACAACGCCGACAACGTTGAAGAACTGACCGCCGCGCTGGAGAACGCACATAAGATGAAGCGGAATCTCATGGAGAGTAATCAACAGCGCCGTCGCGTAAAAAATAACGCGAGCTACGAACTTGCTCAGCAAAACACCGTTGACGAATATAGCTTGACTCGACGTAAACTCCGCCAGCCGGCCTCGATCACAGAAGATTCCGAAATTCCGACTTCGCCCCCACGTCAACGGCGCGTTATAAACAACGCGAGCTACGAGCTAGCCCAGCAGAACGATTACATGAGGAACCTATCTTTCGGCTTTGGCAAAAACTTTTATCGCATGGACGCATGCGAAGAGCTTCCAGAATCCTCGAGCTCGGGACGATCTTCGCGACTCAAGGTCAGTGAGCTCGTAGAGGAGATGACCGGTTCCGCCACGAATCTCGTCAGCCATGCACGCGAGTACGTTCCAGAATCCAGGACCTACTCTAAATCCACGGAAAATGTATCCAGTTCAAGAGCTTCCAGGCAAAAGCAGTACCAACAAAATGTTGGAAAGAAAGATGAGAATGATTCTGGAACGCTGTTGGATCAGATAAAAAAAAACTCGGATTTATTTTCGACTTCTGGAGAAGACACTGCTGAGTTGCTCGCCGTCGCTTCCAGTTCCTGTATCCCCGCTTTTGACGACGAGGTAGATTACCCCTGCTTGCTGGAGAATAAACCCATCGTAGCGTGCGAAACGAACGCAAATGTTACGGAGAAGACGACGAAATTAGAGGCCTTAGTCGACGTTGAGGTATCAACAGATCGCCCTGTAGAAGAGGACGACACGGGAGGAGGCGAATTATACAAAAAATCCTTTATTGGAGAGTTTTACGCGGATAGATTAGCTTCCCCGAAGAATAATAGTGCAATAGTATCTAAGAGCTGCGAAGATGTGACAACGAGGAACATTAGTAGCTGTAGTAGTATTAGAAACGAGCCAGGCGAGAGGCTGTGGAGGGTCGTAGTGGAAACAGTGGAGAAGGAGAACGGCGGCAATGGAACGATAGCGGCCGTAGCCCGACGCCGAGCAGCAAAGTCCCCACTCCTCGGCTCTCCGGAATCGGCGGGAGCGGCGGTGGCAGCGAGCGCCGGCGTAAGCGCAGCGGCCGCCGGCAGTTCTCCAGCGACCGTCGCCGAGCGCGACGACACGCCGAGTCACACGAGGAACAGTGCAAGAGTCGACGACGAGACCGACGAAAAGCTCGCTACACTGACCGCCGCCAAAGAAGCCAGCACGGTGCCGCAGCCGAGGGCCGAGATGTCGGCCACGGCGGCCAAGCGGCTCGCCATGTCCGGTGAGCCAGCGATCCGCAGTACATCTAGCATGAACGCGCTCAACACCACCACGGGGAGTGCCAAGGAAGAAAGGAAGAAGGGCGGCTTGGGAGGCTTTTTGCAGAGGTTCTCCAAGTTGAGATTTAGTGGCCGCTCAAAAGTGCCGCGTTCGGAGGTGCAGAAAAAGAGTAGTGCTAGTGCTGGTGATCGTGCGAACAGCAGGTTACAGCCCGACAGAAATCAAATAGATCAACAGGCAGTGACCTCCAAGAAAAAGGAGCCCGATTACATTATCATACCGCTTCACCCGCCAGACGAAGAGAAGAAAAAAGATGAAGAGGAACAGTACAATCAACAACAACAATCTGCTGAACAGAAGAGGCTAGATGTCGAGAGGAGCGCTTCTAATGTTAGGTAAGTCATTTTCGAATTTTTTTTATCAACTTCCACGAAAAATAATGATTTCATATTTCTGGTTATCAAATAAGTAATTTATACTAATTTTTGATAATATTTAAATATAATAATTAATTTAATTTTAAGCTAGTTCAGTTTGCTGAAATTTTTTAATTTATAACTTACTAAACATTAAACTTTTAAAATTCTTAACATGAAATGTGAAATCATTTTTTAAAAACACTTCAGTTATTTTTTTAAGTATCTTCCCATTACCGAACTTTTATATACACTGTTACTTTAAATCCTTAAGGGATGCAGACGATGTTTTGGTATGTTGAGCGATGCGCGAGACACTTGTTTACATGTTGGGAGCGACTTGACTTTCCATATGATATGTATTTTGAATATACATTCAAGGGGAAAAGCGAAACGTGTATATCGTGACGTAATTGTAAACATAGTACTAGCGTTGCACGCGATAATGCAGTGATCGTAGAGATTAACATTAAGAGTACGGTCAAAAATGTTCGTATCAGATATTAATACCATGTATTACATAAAAGATGCACGAGACTCATTCAAGAGTAAAAAAAAGGATTATTTATAATAAAATAGGCCAATCTCTGAAAAAACATTTAAAGTTTGCAACAATGTAGGACCATTGATAATAAGTGATCATGAAATAAATATCTTTATTATTTTTAAAGATCCAATTTTTTATAAAATTACGAAAATTATTGTTATTAAAAATTATGTTATATCACAGTACGGTGTTAATGATATTATAATTAATATGAACTAAATCTTAAACAAGATTATTTAATGTCAATGTCATACTGGGCTTCATATAGAGTAAAGCAAATGTAATAAATGTTTCAGACACGAGAATTGAGCAAACAAATTTTTACTTTCTTGTCAAAATACTCTTTTAATTGGCAATTTATTCGACTTTTAGTAAAACTAAAATACAATTAATTCAAAATTCTTTAAATTTACGATTCCTTAATAATTTATTAGTACATTAATTTTCTTCTTGTAAAACTCTGTAAATTTCTCTGCTACTTTTGTCGGTGGAAAATTTTTTGAGCAAAAGTTGACAAATAATATGTTTTGATTATAAATCTTGTGAACAGCAAGTCAGACAAAATAAAAAATCGTAAAGCCCGGAAGACAAGTAGGACTATGTATTCTAGCATTTTCCTCCGGGCACAATCGTTTCGGAACTCCACATCGCTGGGCACATGGGTGCACACTAGCATACGCGAAGCTGATTTACGAGTGCGCGCCCGTGCCTTCCCTCTTTTCTATATATGCGGGCATTTAAAGTCGTTTAGAGATAAAGCGTTGAGCGCGCGAGGCATTTTCTCGACTCGAGTCTCTCGAGGTTCCACGCCCGGTGTTTAGCGTGTTTAAAGGCGCATCTAGAAAAAAAAAATATATATATATATACATATGTAGAATAAACATTGTTCACACTTGCGACGCGATGAATGCAGGAAAAAGTGAGTAGCCATGTATACGTAGAGGGAAATGCTTTTCGTAGGTAGATATGGATGCGTCCGTACTGTGCTACGGCTGACTCCTGGGTAAATATTTAACGACTGGCTTCCGGCCGGCGCAAGCGCGCGCATTTGTTTACGCGGTCTCGTGGCCGACCTTAATTATAGATTGTAAACGAGCGTTTATGACTGCCCGTGTCGTCGTCCTCCCTCTGCTCGTCTACTCACGATTTCACGCCCGCGCAGCGCTCGGACAGTATAATAGGAGAGATGAGAATTTTTATTCGCGATGCTCCCGCGCGTGCTTCTATCCATCCTGCCTTCGTTACTGCACTGTATTAAGTCGTTTATATATTTTTGCTTTTTATGCTGTCAGAGCGTCATGAGAATTCGCGTTTTTAATTTTAATTTTCAAAAAATCTTCATTTTAATTCGGTTTAACGAATCTTGAATAAAGATTTTATATTATATTACAAAAAAACAGGTATACTTTAATTTTTTCTGATTATTTTTTATTAAAGAATGTTAAGTTAGATAAAGCTACGCTGTCGGTACATTTTGCTCACTAACACCAATTGACTTTATAAATATATGCATTAAATGAAATAACAAGTATCTTAAAAATATAAGTTGATAAATTATGATAATCAAATATAAAAAGTACTGCCTCTGAAAAAATGTAAGACAGCAAGTCATAAATCGAGTATGGCTGAAAAATTGAAAATTTAAAGATGAGTATAGGTTTTAGTTTAATTATTGTTATTTTGAAACTGTCAACTTTCAAGTGTACTGTTCGTAAATCTAACAAGAGAATAGATATTAGCATGTCAAAGCGCTAATATAGAATTGAAAAAAGAGAAAAGACAAAGAGAGGGAGAAAAAAAACGAAAAAGTAACAATGCAAAACGAGCAGAGACGCGCAGCAGAAATGCAGCAGCGGCGTGTACCGTTCGACATCTCAGACTAAACAACTGAATAATTTATAACGTTCGGCATGCGCGCATCTAGCCTCCTCTCGTGCCGAGCCAAGAAAAAAGCCTCACGTCCGGTCAGTCCTTCCGCGCGCTGATTGTAATTTATTCGTTTTTGGCGCGAGACATATAATTTACAGAGCTTGTAATAGTTGCGTTGCGTTTCGAAATGACCGTAGGCCAAAAAAGAGGCGCACAATGGCCTCGCTCTCGCTGTCTCTCTGTCTTGGGGTAGTCACGAGGACCCTTGACCTCTCTTTCAATGGATCGCGATCGCCTTTTCCTTGCGCCGATGACAATGAGGTCAGCGATATCCGTCGCTCGAGCGCGCGGCTCGCGCTTTCGTCACGCGAGAGAGGAGCAACAAGCGCACAGCTGCGCGCACGCGGAGAAACGCGGGACTAATGCGCGCGCCCCCGCCTCATTTCTGGGAGCCACCAAATTATTGCCGGAAACCTACAGCTAGTCGCGCTAATTCTTACGATGATATTTCACTTTTTTTATCCCTCATGCTTACAGCTTCGACTCTTACTAAATAGAGCCAATAATCAGGATATAGCCGCTAATATATATACTTATATTATTATGTCTTCTCTTATTTATAGAATTTGTTGCGTGCTATTTTTAAAATTAATCAGACATGTTTAATACTTATACTTGTTTCTGTTTTAATATTCCGTATATTTCTTTATTCACAGTTACAATTATTATGTAATGTATTGTTAAATATTAGCATTGCAAATACATGGCAATATTCTTGTTATGTCATTGCAAAGAATGTAAAATCTTTACTACGCTAAACTACTTATTACATAATAGAGTAGTAACATTGTTACTAAATCTTACAAGCTTGGTAGACAATATTTAGTAAGAAATTTCATTACAGTACGAAATTTGATTTTTAAAAAGACATCTGAAAATAAGGAACTAGCATTAATATGAGAAAGTTTGATGCAATAGCATAGCCATCACTGGCTTTTCAATCAAGCAAATCAAGATCAATTAATAAATTACTAGTACAAATAAGCCAATAAAAGACGTTTGAAACTCGAGGCGTTACATAGAAGCAAAGAGAAAATAGCCGAACTAATAATAAAGAAAGAGCGTGGGCTGCAAGAGGCGCGAGTGCATTCGCTTCGTTTAGGTCATTAGAAGCGCGAGACTGATCGGTCGGAGGAGTAAAGGCAGCCGGCGCTGCAGTTTAAAGTCGTCGATTGACGAGTTAGCGGGCGCGCGCGCTGATGACGCGCTGATTCTGCTCTGTAAGCCGGGGCAGCATCCGTCCATTATATTCGATTTCGCTTTGCTGCTGATGGCACTCCTACACGTACTTGTCTGGATTGTTTGGGCGAAAATCACGTAGTTGCCGGAGGCGCGCGCGCGATTGTCTACTTTTTCCTGAATCGATAATCGGCTTTCTTCCTTTCTAAGACTACACTTCCAGTAGGCTCGTTTTCTTATTCTTATTGATTTCGAGTTAGAGCTTGAGTTAGTGGGTCAGGGAGATGTTCAATGGCTTCGATCTTTTTTAGAACAAAGACTTGTTGATTTGAGCTTTTTCAAACGGAGGAAATTTTCACATTTTTTATACCATTTTTTATCTTGATAGTAGGAGTTGGAAAGTCGCTCAGCTTATTAACTACTTGTTTTTCTTTTAAATGAACTTAAAGAGCTTGTTGAACTTGCTTAGTTATTTTAATAAAATTCGTAAATATTTGTGTCTAATACTTTAATATCTGAATGTATTTTCTATAAACTTGCGTTATAGTCGTCGATACAAATAAAGAAATTAGCCTCTTCGAATACGATATACAAATGCATAGTCACTCGTATATAGTCTGCACTCCGTGATTCAAAAACAGAATTCGAAAGAAGCTTCAAGTGCTCGACTCGCTTATATGCATCGAAGTGAAGAAACAACAGTAGAGAATGTAAAATGGTTTGTGCACTTAAATACAAGACACAGAAGCCTCGTCCGGGGCAGGGCTCGATGCTCAGCAGCTCTCGACTTTTCTCTGATTCTCGAGTGCGAGTGCAGTGTCGAGGTCGAAATATTATTTCTAGAAGATGCCTCCCGTTTCGGTTGTCTGCTTTATCTCCGTCTATCCTCTTCATTAAGGGCCTTGAGAGACGCGCGGCCGCGCGCACCAAAGAGAAGCCAGAGGGAAGCAGAAGAGTGCTCGGTTGCCCTTATCCTGGCGCGCCGATTTTTTCTTCACTACGTCCTCGTCGAGTAACGGTTTATGGACCTCATAGCATAGGTGAGCGCCGTGGCTGTGCAATCTCGCAGTCTTGCTATTTAGGAGGCCTCACGGGATTACTAGTCAAGGCTAACGAAGTCTAGCTACTCATAAAGGAATGAAATTCGAAACGTTCCTGCGCGACTATTAAAAGCAAACAATGCGGCGCGATGTTCACCGCGCGATTTTCTTCGACGATTATTAATTGAGAAAAGAAGCCTTTATTTTTATCTCTTCGCATGGTTGTGGCTCAACTGACTTCTGTTGATTTAACATTCTTAGCTATTTTACAGTTTTTAGTGAATATTTACGTATTTTTAACTTTTATTTTCGTTAAAGAGCAATGTTGTCAATCTCTGAAGGAATGTCAAGTATCTGTAACGTTTGTTTCTAGAATGCTGCGCTGATACGTAAACTGTATACCAACTATTTCAAATAGTTCCATAACATTATATATCTATATAGAAAAATATTTTTTTTTAAATAACTTAATTTTTAGCTAAACGTGCCGTGGTTAGCTTTTGCCGTTTAATAATTCAAAAACTACTAAAAAAAAAAAAAAAAATTAATACAAACGTTTATTTTAGTATTGAAGAATAATTTGTACGTTGCGCAGTTATTTACAATTTGGCTGATTCATCCAATTCTTTTCCAGCTTTTTTTCATCAAAATATTCTAGATAAACGGTCGTGTAAGGCGTATTAGTCACTCTCAAGGCTCGCACTCTCGCTAGGCTCGAATCCAATCAAAAACATCTGGGCGTGCAGCGTATGTGCCAGCATACTTACTTAGCACTTTACGTGCTCCTCGTGCCACGCAATAAAGTCGACGCAGTTCAGCTCGCGGCGAACAATTACGATTCGAAGAGGGACTCGCGCCCGAGTATTTCTATGCATATACAAACCTCTCCGGACTATGAGTTTTAACTTCCGGATACTTTACATGTATATATTAAAATTTAATTAATCGGGCTAAACGACCTCTTGAGATGTTTTTCTGCCTCGGACTTCATTGTTCATTCATGTAGTAATCGACTTTTTTCAAAGCTATAAATCTTTATTACTTCTTAGTTTTATTGATTTTTTAATGTCACGAATCATAAAAATCCGAGGTTAAAGCTATTCATCTGTATAGAGTATATTTTGAAACTGATTTTTTTTTTACATTTTTAAATGTACTCAATCCTTCGAAATATTTAACTAATCGAAATTGCTTGTAGATGCTCGATTATTAAGCGCTGGTTCAAGAGTAGTCGAGGCGTTTAATCGAATTCATGGAAATCAAAGTGGAAGGCTGGCGCGCGGACGTGCGCCGATTCGAATAAAAAAAATTGTCGTGGATGACGCGCTGATGATACGAAGCTGACGGCACGCACGTGTACTTTGTGAATTCGTTGCGTACAAGTACTTACACATGGGAACTCAGCTCGCACACTTACTCGCATAATATTTATCATTTGATGCCCGTAATCGAATTCTCGACGATATTCGAGACGTATATAATCAAGTGACACTCTGCATATGTATCTTTAACGTTATTTACTCGAAATTCATAAATTTTTTTTAGCAGCATTCCACTTAATAGATTTCTGTGTGTTAGCGATTGATTGAAAAGTTACAAATGCGTGTCATATTTTCTATCAAGTTTTACGTAAATCGGTCTACATTAAGGTCTTCGTTTAATATACTTGAGTATTGAGTAAAGTTTTAAATCGATGATGTTACTTTTCAAGTTTTGATAGAAAAAAGATAAAATACCGAGCAGTCAGTTAATAGTCTATTGCAAAATAAATTCACACTTGCAAGTATAATCATTCATTGTCTACAAGTATAAAAATATGTATTATATTTTAATGTGAGTTTTAAAATAGATATACATACAACTGATTAACGTACTTTTTTACATGACTTTAATACTTTGCAACCATTCTGAGAAAAATATTTAGTCATCTCGCATAGCTACAAATACTCACTTTTTTATAAACCTATCTTGATTTAACGAAAAGTCGTTTGTTAGATGATAACAAATTGTTCTTAATGATTACTTAACACCTTCATATACTGTTTTTATCAAAGGATATCAAATTGGCGTAGGATTAATAATGCAGTTCCACTATCGTTCTTTGAAAAGATAATACAAACTATAAAAATGTACTTTTGCACGATAGTCATCGATATAACGGCATTTGATAATATATCTTTTATCATATCGTTTAAAATATATGTGTGTACTGTGCTCTTGACAAGAATGGCTATCAATTACCTAATGTTAAAAACATAGTTTATCGTATAAAAGCTTGTGAAGGTCTAGATTTTAAATCGCAAAATTTATAGTGCTTAAGTAAGTAGACATACGTACGTTGAATAAAAAGGTATGCAGCTTTAATAAACTGTTTAAAAATATTTATACTTATCATAAAGTATTTTATATTTTAACTAAACAGTCTTGGACGTGATTTACACTGAAAATTTTTGTAAGATACCATTTCATTAAAAGTATGAAGAATTCTTGTCAAAGACTCGACTCTAAATTTTCGCGATAACTGCAATCATTTCTATTAGGTTGTAATCGGAACTCAGTCGTAAAGATTTAGATAAGAAGTATGAAAAAGCCCGTTTAAAAAGTCGGAGCATAACGCGTAGAATGTCAAAATGTCAACAAGCGAGCGAGGTACTCGTCTGCGGAAAAATAGGCGTACTAGTTTACGTGGCCTGTAGGAGCAGCGGCCCCCGTGCGATGCGGCCATCAGCGTCGGCGGCTCGTTAATCTCCGCTCGCGCCTGGCGCGCTGCGCTTATATGGTAAACGGACGTCGTCTTCGTCGTCGCATAAATGACTGTCCGCCTCGACTGGACGGAAGTTATCGGACTCTACCTTCTCCATCGCTCGCTTGGAAAGAAGAAATTCTTGGACGCGCGATTTCGACCTCCTTTTCTTTCTTGCACGATTGCTCTTTTTCTGTCCTCATGAGTCTAGCAGCCAGCCTACATCTTGTGCTGACGAAATTGCACTCTTTGGATTTTATATCCCTCTGTAGATTGAATGCGGCACGCTTTGATCAGATCAATTTGCCAGTAGCTCGTGTCAGAGGAGACGAAGAAAGTTTTGACGCGTTTGTAGAAAGTTGATGGATTAGTACACTTCTTGATCGAGTTTAACAGTGTGATTATGATGCTTGCAAGTGGCGCTAGCGATGATTATATTGCACTAGTAGTAGATAGAAGCAACTCTTTCATTTCAATGTATGATGGAATCATTTTTATACTTCATCTTTATATCATCAAAGATTTCAAAGATTTCTAAAATTGTAGAAAGACGTGAAACGTGACACTCGAGTTAAAAAAAAACCTTTCGAGAAACGTATTCGACAATTTTGTAGGTCGCAATACTCGCGTTTC
>JAPYZA010003370.1:0-29385 GCA_030522685.1 Eupelmus azureus | reverse complement strand
CGAACACGAATAACTCCTCAAAAATCCGTAAAACCAAAACCACCGTCACCTCGCCATTTCCTCCTTGCAAAGCTCATCACCTCCATCCTCTCAAAGCAACAGTCAGAGAGCGCGAGCAGCACCCAACCAGCGAAGTAACAGAAAGCTCCCCTCAGCATATGTACGCAGCCAGCCGAGTACTTAGCTTGCAGTTCCGAGGCCTTTAATACTTCCGGGACTAAACAGGCCCGTCGCTTAGCAGTCTCGCGGAAATATCGGCAGCAAACGGTCACGTCTCGCCTCGCCTCATTATTAAGCGAAACACGCGGGCCTGGTATAGCTGCGAGCGCTGGGAAAAAACAAAGGCGCGCTGCGGGAAAAGCCAGGCCAGAACAAAGAGCGAGCGGCTGCCTCGCGTATACGCTTTAAAGGAGCTGGCCAGGTGGAAGAGAGAAAAGGCGATGGGGCCGGGGGAGGGGCTGGAGAAGAAGAGGAAGAAGCGGGGAAAGACTAAGGATTCAATTCGCGTGGAATGAGGGGTGAGAGAGAGAGGAAAAAAGGAGAGGGGCAGGGGGAATCAATAGCTTTACGGAGGAGGCGAGTGAGAGGTCCGTTGACTCGACCACTGCAACCTCCTCTCTCTCTCTCTCGATTTGGCTCAGGTCTCTCAACTAACCGGTCCCTCTCTGTCCTTGTGTATTCCCTTCAAACATTCGAGCGCGGATCTCTAAATCCTAGCCACGCTCTGCTTGGGATTCGCTGAGACGCTCGTACGTGTGTGTACCTTGCGTTTTTCATTCGGCGAACGCGCGCGACAAAGACAGACACGCTGACTCTGCGGAAAAGAGAGAGAGAGAGAGACGAGCTACCGTGCGGATTAGAGCAGAAGCAAGAAAAACGTTATTTGCCGTATAGTAGTAGTTACGCCGGTTGGACTCGACTGTTTCTCGAGTGAGGATCGATGCGAGTCCGGTTTAGAGAGCGATGATTGGCCGAATGGGGCTTCCAGTTGTGTAATCGGATGTAGTCGAGGGTGTAAGGGATTACGACTTGCGCGCGAATAATCTTTTAAATCTAGGTTTTTTTCCGGATTACGTTTATTTCTTTTATTTTTTTTTCTTTTACAAATAAATGGTTTGCCTTGGTTCAATTGGAATACAAAACGATAGTTTATCTGTGTAGCTTGTCTATATTTCGCGAAAATATCGGAGTGAATAAGTCAATCGAGTGTACTTAATAATAATTATAAAGTGCTTTTAACGACGCCAGTCGGAACTTTTTGTATAAAAATAGTACTAGACCTTCTTCTTCCAGTTGAAAAGTCAATAAAAAAGCATTTCCATGCAAACTTCAATCATCACTCAATGCCCCCCTCGCTCCGTTCAATTAAAAGTAAATAAACGCCATTCAGCGGCCCTACAATAAACATCGGATTTCACCAACTGGCCTCGTTCCGCCTTCTAAGAAAGCGGCGCATTTGCATTGCTTTTTATTACGAAGACGAGAGGCGATCATCCGAGCTCCCAGAAAGCCAGTCCGCGAGCGTTGCCTTGTTAACCTTTTCTTTCTTTAATTGTCCGCGAGTCCTCGCTCCGAATTCGCCGAGCGAGCGCTCGCGCCGGGGCTAAGAGAGAAGTTCCCACTTTGAAACCAATTTACCGCATGGACACGCTAACGAGGAGACGGCTTTTCGCCTGAATAGGATTTGCATTCGACTCGCTCTCTACCTCCCGCTTCTCTTTCGTTCTATGCTCGATACTTTTCTTTGTCGATTGACGTCACTTTCTTTTTAGCGCCCCTCCGCGCGCTCTTGACTTCTTTATCTCGCTCTCCGCGCCTTTGCCTGCCTGCCTGCTGCTTTTTATTTTTATTACTTCGCGAAGGACTTTTCGCTGTTCCGTTCTTATACTTGTTTTTCTCCGAGGCGCGGAATAGTAGCCGTGCGCCAGCGCGAAAAAGTCTTATCTCTGTTTTTCGCGAGATTTAAAAGTTTTTCACGGCAGGCGCGCGGACCGATTTTATCGACGCCCACCGCCTCGGAGATTTAAAGCAGGTGCTTAGATCCTTTGCCCCCCCCCCTCTCCCTCTTCCTTTCTCTTTCTCCTCAGTTCTTTTAAAGAAGACAATTTTAGCAGCCGGAAAAGGAAGCGCGCAAACTTTCTGCGTCTGTTTATTCTTAATTTACTGGGCAATAGAAACGGCTCTGGGGATTTCAGTTGCTTTATTTTTACATTGAGAGAGGATTTCTTGTTTAATGGAAGCTAAATTAATTTTTTTTTTCTCCTAAAGAGTTTGTTTTTGTTCGTTACAGATGCAAACTTTGTCGAGGTGAACGGCTTTTCCAAAGTCCAACAGTTTGAAAATTCATTATCGTCCAGTGTATCCACTAATTATTTAACTAAACATATAATCCAACACATTCAGTAAATATCCACGTTCACAACCGTTTCCCATAAAAATTTATCTCTCACCTCTCTCTTGCTCTCCCCGCCCAAGATCGAGCTCCGCCTCGAGTTTGACTATTTACAGGCGATCGAAAGAACCCTGCCTTCCCCTCTCTTTTTTCCTTGACGGGTATATAGTCGCGCTAAAAGTTCGGTAAATTAGCTTTTACAAATTAAAGCCGTTCCGGCGCTCGGCCGCGCGCGACTCGGGGGCAAAACTTTGCTGATTTAAGGAGCTCCGCCGGTATTTCGCTCGGCCGTTAAACTTTCTCTCCGCGAGCGCGCGCAAGAGCCGCTGTGCCACGCGCCTCTGCCAATCGCTCCTCGCAAAATTTCGCAGGCGCTAACGATCGGTTTCTCTCTTCGGCTTCTCTCCTACCCCCCTCGGGTAACCGCACATCGGCGCTCGGCGCTTAAAAAACTTTCCTCGGCCGCCTCGTCCTCTCTCGTTAATGACGATTCCTGTTGGCTTAATAAGTTTGCTAACGCTCGGCGGGACATTTCTGATGAATTAATCAAAATGACGGATAGAGCGGGCTCTGTATGTACTCAAGCTTGTTTGCGCTGCGGGAATGGCCGGAAGATTAATCTGGATGATTTGAAATTCAGTCTTACGATTAATGGGACAGGGAAAATAACATTTCAACTGTAGCTGTGATTATTAATTTCGCTGAATTTGCTTTCTATCAGGTATATGCATTGTTACAAATAATTATTCTAACAATACAAAGGTTCATTTTTAATTACAAAATAGTCGGGAATAGAATCAACTTAAGAATTTAATTTTAAAATCAGCAACCTTACGATACAATCAATTAAAACCTCAACGCGTCACATCTACCCCCTTAAACCATACCAGCCGGCGCATCGTAATACCCACACTCAACCTCGCAAGTCTGCATATCTTATAAGCCTCGCAGCAGCGCAACCCAGCTCGTTCCCACCACTTATCATCTTCTGTTCAGCCAGCTCTCGGCATCTCTCGCGTCGAAGCTTACATCCACATTCGCCTCCCAGTCAACGAGATAACGTCACTCGGAGAATGAAGTAGCCACCCCCGCAGCGCTCGGCTATACACACCCCTATACACACAGCCCCGCCGGGGGGGGGGGGCAGGCCAGGAAGCTCCGGAGTTATCGCCGGCGATTGCCGAGCCGGGGCTTACGAGCTGTTTTATCTACTCTTAATCTCGAATCTCCGCGCACTCTTAACGACGTCGTTTCTCGCCCTCCGCGCGCAAAGGATTAATGCAATTATGACGAGGTTGTACAGTGTACTTTTTTGCTGCTACTTCGCTCGACCCTCCCCCCCTCGATGAGCTTGGATGGACTTGCCGCGGATGTGCGTCTGGAGGAGAGAAAGACGAGACTTTAGAGCATTCAGGCACTCGAGCAGCGCCGTTATACGCTGCACGCGTAATGCTGAGCTGCTCTTTCTTTGAGTTGGCGTGGGAGAGCGGAATTGGACGCTCGTGGCGACTTGTTGCTGCCGCGGCGCAGATGAAGCTTTATGCGCTGTTGCTGTTTAGGAGGCTACTTCATTTTTTTAATTAGCCGGGCTTCCGTTTTTTTTTCTTGGTGTGGAAAGAAAGAGCTGCAGTAGATTAATTTAGACGTTTTAGTAGTACGAAAAACTCTGGATTCAATTCTACTTGGTGAAGTTTCTCTTGAATTTCTGTTATCGAGAAAATCTTCTAATTATTTGACAGTTACATATAATAATTATTTGGACTGTTAAATAAACTAGTAACCTTTGAATATTGAATAAATTATTGGGACGAAATTGAATAGACTGCAGACCCTCGAATTATACATAACTTTAAATTATTATCACATTGTTAACTGTTAACTACTCCACAACCACCGCTAATACTTAAACAATTGTTCGCTTAGTATTCATCTCCAATAACCAGAAAATCGATAAAAAAAATCCTCTTAAAAGTGCATCGCTTGAAAAAAAAAATAGGAAAATACGAGAGAAAACCTGTTGATACGAAATCTGCGCATAAACATACTTGTTGCACACACAAAGGGCAACACTTGCGCGCGAAAAGAGCCCGCAAGGACAAAGCGAGCGGAGGAGAGGAAAAATAGCACGGGCACCGAGCCGGGCAAGAAAACGAGGCTCATCTTTGATTTTCAAGAACTCATTTCTCTCTCTCTCTTCCTCTTATTTTTCGTGTCCCCCACTTCTATGCAAAATCGTGCCTAGCGGCGGAACCCTCGGATTTTTAACGCCCCCGCTCCTCGAACCTTTTCCTTCCCCCTCGTAAACACAAAGACGCATATATACATATCGCACAGCCGATCTCTTACTTTCTCCCCGCACGCTCAGAGCGAGATAGAGCCTCGAGTGCCTATGGCTTATCGCTTTAGCATCTTCCGCTCGCTCTCGGATATATTGGAAAATGGCGAGAATGCTCACTCTCTCTTTCTCTCCCTCGCAAAATGGGTAAAGAACCAAGACGGCTGGATGCTATAGATGCTCGCTATCGATACGCTAAGAGAGAGAGAGAGAGAGAGAATATTCGATTGGAACGACGCGAGCTGTAGGGATTCTCGAACAGAAATAGATCACGGGTAGATAGAGAGAGGAGTGCTTCACGCTCCGAGAACTACACGCAGTGTTACTCTAACTCTCGTCTTCCCTTTTCCTTCTCTCTATGCTCTTCCGCCGTGTGTACAATGCTGCGCTCTCTGGCTGCTGCAACTCGATCTTCGTGCAGCAAGAGAGAGAGAGAGAGAGCGAGCAGGTGTATTCGGATTTCGAATTGCGCAGCGATAAGTGCACGAGCGAACACACGCGCAAGCCAGCCTGCGACTGCTTTATGCCTATCTGCAATTCATCTCCCTGTACTTGCCAGGGATTCCCTTCTGTGTGCGCGGATCTTTGCCGAGTGTACTAAGTATAGGGGATCGAGAGTCGCCGGATCGACGATGCCGTGAAAATTGAAACGGATGGAGCTATTACGGATGGAGTAATGGAGCTGTTTATTTTACAGAATGGGGCTGTGGGGCTGCTTGTTTTTAGATTCGATGCCGCTTTGTTGTGTGCGTTTTGGATGAAGGTAGTTTAAAAAGCGTAAAATGGGTTATTTATTCATTAGTCTGTTATTTTTCGTTGGTAGATTTTCTTAAAGTACTTTAGTTACGCCGATAGTTGACTATAGAGTTTTCGTGAAGTAAGAATTATTGGCGATTCTTTTTCGTAAAAAATGTAGTCAGCCCAGTGGGCCCGAAGTAAAGCCTGTAAATCTCTCCGGGGATTTCAGGAGGGTCAACTCTACAATTGTTGGCTATGGAAAAAGGACGATGCTCGAATGGTCATTGGCGCTATTGAAATTTACCGGCCCATTGAATCTTAATAAAATGCTAAAAGGCCTAGAGTAGAATGTTTTAAACAATTTTTTTTTCCAGATTTAGTATCAGTGCCAAGTAGTTTATAATTCTACATTGATAATTCTAAATTATTCCGATTTAACGTGATAGTAATTACAATTTATCCATTTAATTACTTCACGAATTTTTAAAAAAACAAAACCTCAAAGCGTTGTGCATTTTCAAAATAAAAACCCTTCTCCGTTTTATCAACCGTATCCTCATTCTTCACCATTCCATCTGTTAACGTCACACAAAAGTAACCTCAACAATCCCGATTCTAACAGAAAACAATCACTTCTTTTCACAGGAACGGTCACATGCTAACACACCGCAACAAGAAGCCGTATGAATGTAAAGCCGAGGGTTGCGGCAAGTCGTACTGCGACGCGCGCAGCCTGCGCCGCCACACGGAGAACCATCACGCCGGTGGCGGTGCCGCGGCACCCGGCAACAACAACGGCACCGTCAAACTCGTTAACAGCAGCGCCAGTAACGGCAACGCGACAGCAGCGCCAACGGCGGCGACGGCGGAACAACAGAGCGCGAGCCCGAGCAGCCCGGCGACGGGGCCCAACACGCCCAACACGCCAGGCAGCAACCCCAGCACGCCGAGCACACCAGGGGGCGCTGCCGCTCAAAATGGACACGGACACACGGCGCTCAAGCAGCTGCTGGCATCCGATCCTGCGCCTGCTCAGCTCAAGGTTGGTGTTTTTTTTTTGTTTGTTTGTTTTTTTTTAATTTTTTGTCAGAGAGTTGGAGCAAAATAATTGCTCTTTAATTTTTGCGCACATATTTTTAATGGTGATTATAAAGCTGGAAATGAGCTCGGCAGTTTGTCGCTCCATTTTTTAAAAATAGCGTGTTTCGCGCTAAACAAAAATTACTTGCACCTCGCGCAGCAGTAGGCGTTCTTCAATATTTGCACGAATTTATAAGTCAGCGAGAAAAAAAATACATTTTCATTTGCAGTGCGCGCAGAAAAGAGATATGTGAACTGGGTCAGTTTCACAAACAGTAAAAAGCACGGCTTAATTAAAAGAGAGTTTTAATTTGTAAGCTTTTAATCAAACAGTGTACATTTTAGAGCTTGACTGTGTTTGCCGCGCAAACAATTTCTATATAAACACAAGAATATGCGTCAATAATACACGTCGTTAAAAGTATCACGCGATGCATAAAGCGATTTGATTAGAGCAAGCAGCTTGATTAATTAGTTTCGCATACGTCATCGCAACGTAACGTCAATTCGTATATTTCATTAAATAAAGTACCTATAATCGCCTCGCGAATCAATCCATCCAGTTATCCAAACTTGCTCTTTCCATTTGTGTACGTCCAATACCATCATATCTTCATAGCAATACAATATAATTTTCCCAGATAAACAATCGAGCAAAATCGCCGCTATTTACAACCCAGAACCTGTAGGAGCTACGTCATCAAACAAGCCAAAACCCTGACGTGGAAATAAAACTAAAAAAAGCGTGCGGATAAAAAGCGAAAGAAAGCAGGTGATAAAAATCCAGCGTCCCTGCGGGGTGGCTGCCATGTTCGTGTAAAACAAAAGAGGCTCTCTCTCTCTCTCTCGTCCAGGCTGATCCGATACGTCGAAGTCGCTCGTCGCACGCACGCGTGTGTAAGCACCTCGTAAATAAGGCATTTTCACGCACCCCCGTCGAGCGAAACTTTGACCCTTTATTGCGTTCGTTACGATTCCGAAAGGCCTGCGTCGTGATAAAAGGGCGAGAACTGGGGAGAGGGGGGGGGGGAGGATGAAACGCGTCGGGAAATTAGTTCTCGCTCGAGGAGCGTGGAATTATTGCTTGCTTTCAAAGCGAGAGAGCGTGCGGCTAGCGAAAAGGAGAGGGTCGGAACAAAGCTGGGGAAAACGGCGGAAAAAAGCGCGAGGGCGGAGAGATGGAGGGAAGGAGAGAGAAAGAGATGATGAGCGCGCGGCGATGCGAGGTATGAAAAAAGTTAAAAAGAAGACGCCGGCTGGGGAAGGTGGATGTAAAAAAATGTAAAAACGAGACGGGCGATGCGCGCGGTGACGGGATTCAATAAGCGCGTTCAGCGGGAAAAAATTGAGGGCGGAGCGAAAGGGAAGATATGGACGCGCTGCGGAGGTAATGTCGGAGAACGCTGGGAGATATGAAAAATGTGTATTCAAGTCGTAATGAGGCTGGTTTGTTGACGTTTTATCTCGGATAGTAGCGAGAAAATTTGAAACTTCTGCTTGCAGTCGCTGTTGGATTTTTGTAGAATTAAAAGATTACGCCTCGAGTAACATGTCCTTTAACATCAGATAATCCATCTCCACGTTATACGAATCCCCGAAACCGCCCCTTCAACAACCTAAAATATCCAAAAGAACAAACGCTAATACATTAAAAACATCCAATCTTACACAACCCAGCCACGGAAATCGGGAGGCAGCAGTTAAACCTCGCATATACAGCCCGGCAAATCCAGGACGATATTGAGTTCGAAACGATTGCAAGGCAGAGCCGAGCGCGGCGCTCCGCCAAGGAAACTGAAGTGGGTGGTTAATAAAATTTGATGACCGAGAACTTGGGTAATGAGAAGTCGGCGAGCTCGCTCGTATAAGACGCGGGAGCGCACGGACCGCCGGGCTATGAAAACTTCTCAGACGCGGCGCGAGCGCGCGGCCGGCATGATTTATGGCACTTCATCCGGAAGTGCGCGGCGCAGTTGTGCGCCCCTCGAGCCGCGCGGAATCGGGAGGAGAGGAGATTTTCCCTGCTTTGGCCGAGCTTAATTTTTCCATTTTGGTTTCGCTGGTTAAAGTGGCGTTGAGGTGTACGTGAAAATGGGCTGGGTGCTTTGAGGAGCGTTCTAAATTTCGTCTGGAGTTGAGGTTTTTTTGAACAGGGCTACTAGGAGAATTTGAAATTTTACATCTTTTCTAGAGTTGCGTAGAAGTCGTAACTCAATTCCCCGAGTAGTATTTAGGATAGTGGCGTTTAAAAAGTTTGAAACGCTGAAGGAAAAATGTTGCCGGAATGGAATTATATTCTTTATACGGCGCTCTCAAAGTTGAAACTCGGCTTTTGAAACTTGACCTGCATTACCTGCGTGAAAGCGATGCTATTTCCGGATAAAATTGCTCCAATTCAGTTGAGCAAAGCGCGAGCGAGCATATCAAAGCGAACGTTTCGAAAATTAAAATATATTTTTTTCGAACCGGTTAAGTGCAAGGTCTTTCGTATAAGAGTGACGTAGTTTTGAGTTTTCGAGGGAAAGTTCGGTGCTATGGGCGGAGTGAAATGCTCAAAGTTCTTCGAAATCATTTAATGACGTGAAAACTGATTGCCTCGCTTTATGAAACTTGGCGAAAGATTATTTCTGCCTAATGGCACGCAAGAGAAAGACTTAGCTGACATCACAGTCATTTGCTTTTATTCTTCGCGATCTTTGAAGATTAGGTGCTCGTTATCAAAAGGCGGCAAACTTCAAGGAAATTTTACTCGAGATAGAGAACGAACTTCAAACTTGCTAGTTTTGACTTTCAAACTTAGCATTTTGATGATTGATGTATCAAATCTTTTATTAGCCTTGCCTTTCGGCTTTTCAACATCATACCGTAGTTCGTTTGGAAATTAAACATTGAATAATCCTTTCACCAAGAATTTCTCCAAACCCATAGGCTTTATGAAAAAAAAAAAACCATTTCCATAATCATCAGATTTTCCCTCTGAATTAAAGGCTAGAAATACGCAAAACTTCAGAGCCGGCGCTCGAACGAAAAAAGAGGAGGCGAGTCTACGTCAGCAATGAAACTTTCCCTCTCGAAACTTTTTTAAAACCAGCTGCAGCTGGCTACTCCGGCAGCTGAAAAGAGCCACGAGAGAAAGCAACGAAAAAAAAAAGAAAAAAAAAGCGAGCCCGAGCTCGAACGAACACGAAATCTCTCACTTGCAGCTGGAGGAACGCGCGACGAAAACCGGGTCAAGAGAGTAAATAAAACGTACGTATACAGGAGAGGGCCGGCGCATTGAGCCGCGCTCGCGCGAGTATATATTTACGCTCGCGTATATAGCGTTCCGATCTTCAGCGGCGGATGAGCGCTTCGAGCGAACTTCGCAAATTACGGGCCGCACGCGGCAAGTGTTTGCGCATTGGCTCTCCCCCTCGTTCTCTCTCACTCTCTTACTTTCTCGGATCTGCGCTCTGCTACAGTTTGATTCCTTTGAAAGCCGAAGGAGCGCGCTTTCTTATTTGACTTGACTTTTCTAATGCAGCGTGTTTGCCTACGTTCAGCCGCAGTGCACTATGGGGAATTTGAACGGAGCTAAAGCGCTGCTCAATGAGAATTCGTTGGGAAGATATTTATGGGTCGATTGTGGGCGGGAGAAAAAGGTAAACAGGTAGCTTTGATGGAATAGTAAACTTTTGCGCTGTGTGTTTAAAGAGAGATTCTCAATGCTCAGAGTTTTTCTTAGTGCAATTAATAGAGATGTGCAATGTAAAATTTTGTAAGATTCTTTTATTTGCAGTTGGATTCTAAGTAAATAGTTTTATCAATGGCAATTACTCATCGATGCTATTATTCAAATTGAAATATTTATCAGCGGACGAAATTCAAAGCATACTTTAAGAATTTCATTTCAGATGGTAAATAGCAGTAGGTCGAAAGCCACAGGTAAATTGCAAATTAGGTTTAACGTCCTCTTTGCTCGGGACTCAATCCTAAAAGTTGCAAAGGGAAGCAAGAAAGTCTACGCGACTCTCTCTCTCTCTCTTTCTCTCCTCTCTTTTCCGTTTCGCGGGCTGGAAGCGCGATACGAAGATTTTAATTTAAGTCTCATAAAACTTTTTAAATTAACACTGCTCTCTCTCCCCTGCCTCTCCGCTCACTCTCTGCTGCACTTTTGCCCCTATCGTCTCGATTTCTTAATGTACTTCATTACATATTCGCGGCCGTCCTTGTAGATTTAAGAACCCGTTTGAAGATGGTTTTACCTCTTAAGTGAATACCGTATCTAAGATTGTTTTTATCGAATCATTTCGAGCGTTAAATTATTTTCGTTTTAAGTAGTCAGTTCAAAATGACTTTTTAGTACTCGTTAACTTAAAACTGTGTAATAAGAAAGCAATCATTTAAAATTCTGCAATCTATTACTAATAACCAACAATCATCACTCAATTTCTAATTTCTCCCATTCAAAACCCAAATTTTCAATCTCGCACACAATATTTCATTTCAATTAATCCAGCCCCGCCAGGATTTCTTCATCAGGCGAATCAAGCTCCTCCCCCCCCCCCCGTCCCTCTCGTCTCGTCGTCGAAATAACACCTCCAATTGAAATTCACCCTTTCACCGGAGCCACTCGGCTTTCTTCTACATTATTACTCCCGAGAAGGCTCCGACGCCGTGATTAATCCGCCGCAATAAGAGTCGACTACTTTGCAGCGCGGGGAAGGAAGCTCCGACTCCGAGAGACGAAAGCGCGCGACAAAAACAAGGAGCCGTTATACATCCACGCCGGCGCTCGTTTCAATCTTGCGCAGCGATACTTCAGCAGCGCCTCGGGATCTTAACGCAATTAGCAGACGACTCTCTCTCTTTCTCCCCTCCTCCTTCTTTCTCTCTGCGTGGTTTGATCGTTCCGGTTCTCAGCGAGTGTATATATACGTATATACAGTTGCGCTCGTGCGGCGAATGAAGGAAGCTGCGCTACCGGGAAACGAGAAATTGACGTGAGCTTTTCTCGGGAGCTTGCGAGCTTCTGCGGACGGATGGGAGGAGAAGCTTAAGGTTGTACCTAGCAGTGGTGTGTACAGGCGAGGATGAAAGTCCGTGGAGGGGAAAATATTTTTAGAGCGCTCGGGCTGATATTTGCGGTGGGAGTAGTGGGAAAATAAACTGGGTTTACTTTGAATCTCCGTGGAAAATGATCGCGTATTGAAGATTATAATCGGAAGTTAATAATAGATAGCGTCGATTGAATTTAAGGGTTTTCAGAGTTTTGAAAATAGTAAAAAATACATTTTTTCATTCATTATTTCGGAATGTTTATTTTTCTGGAAAAATATATTTTTTAAAATAATGAAATGTAACAATAATCTGAAACAAACAAAAGAGCCTTTTATTGTATCGGATTGGTAGTTCGAGTGCATATGACAGCTGAGCAATATTCCATTGTTAACAATTTTAATCGTCATTGCCATCGATACTATTAATTAATAAATGTAAAAAACATATTCTTTGAGGAAACACTATCCCCAATAAAAAAAATTACATTTTGAAACTCACTCAACCAAATAAATAAATCTTTCCATTATCCCATCAGCTAATAAAAACAGTTTTTCAAACCGACACCATCCCTAATATAACCCAGACGCTCCGCCGCGAGAAACCAAGTACGCAACGTCACCTGTTTGCTCTAATCTCAAGCTCCGAGCTAAACATGCCCAGCATCCGTCCGGCGCTTTTGCCTCGCATCGTACACTCACCCACTACACCTGACACCAGCCCCACACACGCAGAAGCCACCACTCCATCAAGTAGCGCTTGCTCAGAGATCCGACGTGTCTCGAGTAAATACGTCCGATCGTACACTATACGAGATCCAGCTAGAGCAAGCCAGAGAGAGAGACCACTCGACGTATCGAGTTCGTCGGACGCGATCGTTTCCTTTGCCCTGCCCTCGCGCGAAACGCGTCTAAGCAGCTTGTAGTCACCCGCTCGCTCCGAGCACATCCCCTTAAGGCGGAACGTTATATATAACACCACGCGCGCTGCCTCTGGGAGATTCGCTGTCGCGCGCGCTGCCACCTGTATACGTGTACAGCTCGCTCTCGACTTTTCCAACTTTCTTCCAGAGCCGGCAAGTGTATCGCCGATATAATTTCGCGCTAATCCGCTTTCGACAAGCCGAGCGCATTAGGAATTTTGCCGGTATAGAGAGCTTGCCTGTGCGCGGCTGTATGTGTGTTTACTATTGGTTTCCACGCAGCTAATGATGCCCGGCATCGCGGCTGATTTGTTTCTAACTCCGCGATCGATGAGCTCTCTCGCGCGGCTAATAATTTGCCGAGGATGTATGTACAGAGTGCCGATATTGCCGCATGCTCCGATTGTCCTCATCATAGTGAAATAGTTCGGTCGTGATGCCGGGCTCCCAAATTTCTAGCGGATTAACCTTGCGATTCTGCGAATTTTAGCCGGAACGCTCCGGAGTTCCGATAGCGTGATGAAAGCGCTAGGTGCATTCATCTAACGTCTATCAATTGCAGCCTGCTTGTTTTGGATATTTATTCGAATGTTGAATCAATAGGAGCGATGCGTCACTAAGCTAATGGCGATTGGTCCGTTAGCGAATTACGCTGAAAACGAGCTTGGGTTTCGTTAGGTATATATAATTCCAAATGTTATCCTTTTTTAACGCTCTTCCGTAACATTTTCCGCTATTGTTAATACATTTCGTACAAAGCTCACCGATATACGTTAAACAAACAATTCACGAAATTTCCACGTAAACACCAAACCCCCTCCCACATCACCTTCAACAATAAGAAGTCCACGCATTGCGTCCATTCAGCCGCAGGCATACGCCGCAGCGCGCCGCTCCCTCCGGGATGCTCAGCCAGCGCGCCTCGCGCTCGCATATAAATTAAATTCTAGCGCGCAAATTGGCCGGATCCAGCGCTCGGCCAGTTAGCGCGCCAATGAAGAATAATTACAGCCGCTATGATCGGCGCGCTCGCTTCTCTCACTTGCGCGCGCGCATTTGCATACTCCGTCGTATAGTTGGCCGGGCTAAAATTCATAATTTCGTAATGCATTCCAACGAGGCCGCGCGCTCGCGCTCACGGCTCTACTTTCTCGCTTCGGGTCCGCGGCTCGCCGATAATGAACGACTCTGCGCTGGCTCCTCGTGTAATATGCGAAAAATGCATGGACCGAGCCCTGCTCTTCAACTATCGGGATATTTTACAAGAATTAGAGGGCCGCTCGATCACGCGCATATCATTTATAAGGGCGGTCTGCGCCGAGCGGAATGGGAGAGAGCATGGAGGGCTGCTCTTCTGTTATTATATGATCAGCGCGCCAGCGCGCATAGTAACGATCGGAGAGCGGAAAAGGCTTTATAGTAAAGTTTGCTCGGGCGGCCAGTTTCCCCGGCGTTGCGGGCTGATTTTTTTACGGAGAGGCTGTTTGGTTGATAACGCTGGGTTATGGGGCGGCTGAGGAATTGTAATTTGTTGGGGCTGGTCAGTTTTTAATTGGAGATTGGTGGCTAATTGAGTTTGCGCGGGTTACAGTTGTTTGAAGTATTTTTAATTTTGAAATATTTTTCGTTTTTGATTTTGAATCTTTTCCGAGGATTTTATATTTATCTAGAATTATGCCGTACCAGGAAAAAAAGTGGATAATAAAATGGTTTATCTCGTGATAACGTAGTTTAATTAACATTCAAGATACATCAAGCTCCCTGCGCCTATTCAAGTCACCGATATTCCGACGCCCTTTTCAAGTCACGGTTATATCGTCCCATGACTAATGACAGACCGATGCCGGAAGATACCATTTTCCTCACCCCCACCCCTTCCCCAATCAATCCACACTTCAAACAGAAATAAATAAATAAAACCGTACCCCGGAAGCGGAAGTGGCCGTCATCTTTACAAGAACCAGCCGCTGGCCGTCCTCGGAATGAAAGGACATCGTCAGGAATTTGATAACGACTAGCCCGCGCGCGGCTTAAACGTTGCCAGGGCAAGATATTTCGAGCTCATCCTCCCCTTGGCCTTCGCTGCAGCGCTCGCTCTCCTCTCTCTCTCTCTCTCCTTGGCCGGCGCGCATCAGTCGAGTTTCCCAACTATCGATGGTTATAAGGCACTCGACTCGCGGAGCTTTAATCAAACGCATTCCGGAGTCCGAGGCTCGCGCTCCGGGACGAGGCTTGTTATACGCAAGTGCAGCGCGCGTTCGTGGAAGCCTTATACTCGGATTTGCCGCTGGAGAGGTAAGGAAAAGATTGATTAATCGATCGAGAGGGCGGCTGGAGGGCTCGGTGAGTTTTGGGGCAGGGGGTGGGTTTTGAGAGGGAGTTTCGGGATGAGGGATGTGTTGCAGAGAGCGGGGATTAAAAAGATTTGGCGTTGATGGAATGGATGTGCGATGGATTTGAAAAATGTCAAGAGGGAGGTGTGGAGAGGTAACTCGGGAACTGTGTTCTCACTCCAAATAGGATAGGAAGACTACTAAATAAATAGTACATTATGTACCAAGGGCGCAAAATGTATCATTCTTGGCGAGTGTGAGCTCATAATGTCTAAAATAATAATCTACATAATGTACTATTATTTTCCACACTTCGTGCGGCAAGTTTATTTTATACCACTCTAACCTCAATAACCTCAAAATCATAACTTTAAGATGATTTTTCGGCTCTCGTGGTATAAAATACGGTTCGATACTGGTGCGTAAGGTGATTTTTGCCTCGTGCGACTTGCTTCGCTCGGGCGAAAAACGTCTTACGAGGCAAATAACCGCCTTCCACACCCGTATCGAAATGTACTATTCCCGCACGCTCAATCGAAAACGCGTGCGTTAAAACAAGCTTTCCGCACGTCGTATAAAAAATGTTTGTACGATACATGGGCGATAAAGTGATTTTAACCTCGTGCAAACTTTCCGCTTCGTTCGTGTTTCAATGTCTACACGAGGTTAAAATCACTTTACCGCACTTGTGTCGTAAATAACTACTATACTTTAAAATGATACTGCTTCAGAGGAAAACTCGAAACCGTACCGAATTAGGATTTAAAGTATCATGGCCGAAGCTAGGCAGTAGCCCATATAAAAGCGATAAGTACGAAAAGGATAGACATACAGCTGTCATGGACAAAGAAAAGCAGTAAATTGCGCTACCTTCACTCTTCTATTTCATCATAAGAAACAACGTTCCCCACTTTTCGATCCGCCACGACACTTTAAATCTCAATAGTCTTAAAGTTAAATTTTGACCGTCTTCATCTCCCTAACAACAGTAATTATGAAAATTTTTTAATTTTATATCATACGTAATTTATATAAAAAGATAAATTTGCAACAAAAAAATGTTTCTAAAACAAACTAAATAAACTATTTCTACTTCGAAAGAATTGTTTTTATATCAGAAGGAAGAGAGGAAAGCAATTTTTATTAATGGTTATTTAAGATTAAAAACATACCAAACGCTAATGAAATAGCAGCAATTTTATCAAACCAGAAAAATTAAAATATTTTTTATAAAAGCGATGGTTCAAGTATTTTTTAATTTGGTTCTCAATGAAAAGTCGCTATATTATAATTATACAGACTAGTATTATATTGAAACACGAATTTCCTATTCACGCGGACGAATGAGAAAATGATGAACCCTCCTCATCAGCGCATAATAGTCCCCATCAAAGACTGGAATTTTTAATATGAATTTCTCCGAAAGCTCCCTTCTCCCCAAAACACGCGCTACCTTGAAAATTCGATCCGGCCACCGCGCCATCCAGCCACGATTTCGGCCCGCTCTAAAATATTAAAGCCTACATTTTCCAGTCATAAAACTCGCAGAACGCAAAGACTCCGAGCAAGCCGAGAGTATCTTCCAGTCCGGCTTATTTATTAAAACGACGCCAGCCAAAGGATCAGAGTCAACAGACTCCCGCTCAATGAAAAATGCAGACCCACGCGCGTGCAGCGCCGGCAAGCGAATATCGCGCTCGCTTATCCGCTCTCTAACTAGAAAAAGCGCAAATCGCGAGACAGAGGAAAAAAGTCGACGGACACACCGAGTCGCTCGGGTAACATGCATTTTGAATGTCCCGGCGTGCGGCTGAAATTGCCGTCAGTTAGGATCGCTCTCGCTATCTCTCAAGACGTGAGCTTGCGCGTTTGCGGACAAATATCTCGGGCACGCTCGGAGGATTACCTTCGCGCTAAGGTATACATATATACGGCCGGGAAATTGACGTAAGCCAGCCAGAGCGCGAGACATTCCTTGCGTTTACCCAGTCCGTTATACGGCGATGCGCCACGTCGCCGTGAGCGCGCGAGTAGCGACCGAATCTCCAGTATATACGGCGGAGACGCACGAATCTAGTCTATATATGTATACACGTGGCATAATAACCCAGGCTGCCGCAATGCCGGATCTTTCCCCGAGAAATTCCCTTGTCAATAAAGTTAAGTCTGGAGTGCTGCGCCACGCAGTCCGAGGTATAATACAGCGCAGCACAACAAACACAAGCTGCCTCTCTCTTGCTCGCCGTCATAAGAACTCGCGACGTGTTGTGGAGCTGGATGGGAGGGAAACGTCGGAATCTCGGGAATAGCGGGAGCAGCTTGCGTCTGCTGAAAGAGAAGGAAGGAGAATTGCTGCTCGCGGGATTTGCAGTCGAGAAATTTAGATGAGCCCGTAGGAAAAGTGAGCAGCGGATTTTTGCGGGAGCTTCTTTAAGGAGGGGAATTTCAGATTAATTTGTCTCTTGGCGGTAGTTTGGCGAGTTGATGGGAAAATAGAAATGTTGACTTTGAAAAGGCTTATAAAAGTAATCTTGTGGTAATGTCATCGCTTATCTGAATAAGGAGTGTATGCTATGAGTAAACGAGAATTAAACGCGTTGAGGAAAAGACAACTAGTTCCCAATCTCTCGCGTACTCTGCATAAACCTCCAAAATTTAAAGGATCCATTCTACCCAAACTACATCACGAATTAATTAAAAAATCTATATTCCGGCAGCGCGCCGACGATAAAGCCGCTTTGCGCCCCCGCCGCGAAATTTCCCCCACAGCTCTCTAGTCCGCTCTCGAAAAGCAATTTTTTAAACTATCCATTAACTCTAAATAAACACAGGCCCCCACCCGGCTCGCATTCAACTCCACGAAAGCCCCGATATTTATCTATAATTACAACTCTCCGCGAAACAAGCCCAGCAGCTCCGCATCTCGCACAAAGCATAGCCATTTTTACTCATCCTCCGTCCGCGCAGCGGGAGAAAAAAAAGCCCGGCAAAAATACGGCCGAGCGGGAACGGTTTAAAACGCAATCGGCGCAACGCCCCCAGGGCTGTATGTTTCTGCCGCTCGCCGCGGGGTTTGTTAGCTGCAGCCGGCGCTCTCTCGCGCGTTCATCTCTCTCTCTCTCTAGCTCTGCGCGCTCTCGCAATCGCGATCTGTATTCGCGTGGGTGTATGCAAGCTAGTGTCGGCTGAATCTCTCTCTCTCTCTCTGGATATGACAACGCCCTTCGCGCGACTGCGCTCTACACGGTTATTTATACTTCATTTGCTCCTCTCCGCGGAGGGAGGAGATACAGAGAGAGAGAGAGAGCGCGCGGATGCGAATTGAATTCGTTTGATAGGACGCGGAAACTGCGCCCAGCAGCCGCGATTTATACGTTACGGATGCGAGCGCTGTGTAACGCGGAGCGCTGGACGCGCGGTACGAATTTATTCGTTTGAATTAAAATTCTACGGTTCTCGTTTTTGTTTTTGTTTTTTTTTTTTTTTTGGTTGCCTTTTTAAATTGGCGGTTAGTTTGGCCGCGGCGCTGCGGCTGATTGGTGGGCGGTGGGTATTTTTAAAATTGGGGAAAAATGTTGATTAAAGAATATATGTATCGGGCTCGGCCGGTCGTAGTCGGTTTAGCACGTTTTATTGATGAATATCGGGCTATATCTGCTCTCTAATGCAATTTTCAAATATAAATGAATGTTGAAATGTATTCTGATTCTTTTGAAGTAATTGTTAAAAAATCTATTTTTTCGCAGATGAAATAAATTCTGAATTTCAAAATCACACAAAAAGGGGTACCACGTAATCAGGGCGATCGCTTTTATCCAATAAACAACTAATGTTCATCACATAAAATTACTCATGACCTACACCACGTATCTCCCAACACCAACATTGCAACTTCGACAATATTCAACACACCCTAAAACTTCCTCCCTTCTTCCTCCTTACTCCTCCGATCTTCGAAAGAAAACAACAACCCCCTCGAAAATGATCCATCGCCTCCACCTCTCACCTACCACAGCACCGTCTCCGTAAAACGGCGCAAAAGAAAAGACAAGAAACAAAAAAAACATCCCACCCTAACATCGCGCAGGCCAAGACAGCCGCGGCGGCAGCTGTAAACCCTATACTGCCCCTATAAATTCTACAATACGGGCCGAATCGAGGCGCGAGGCGTGAAATATATTATATATTTCCACCTGTCAGCCGGAGCGCGCCGCGGAAAAACAAATGTATAAAGACGACACACGCGTGTCGCGCATGTAGATGCGAGCCCTACGCCGGGGGGGGGGGGGGGGGGCGAGCCCGTAAACTCGCGGGACGCGCGCGAATCTCCGAAACGGAATTCTCGGGCCCTTTTTGCGAGGAGATAGAGCAGAGCTACTGCAGGGGGGGAGATAAGCGCGCCGCGCGCCGGGAGTAAAAACGATTTACTATCCGCGCGGATCGAAGGAATAAGGCCGAAGTCTGGCTCTACGTGACAGCCGGATGTGTGCGCGCGCGCGCCTGGGTAAGTGTGTTTTTACGTTACACGCGGCGAATCCTGAAAGGAAATGGAGGACTTTTATGTAGGGCATCGCGCTCTTTCTTCCGCGCTCGCATTGTCTGCAACTTTCTTTGCGCTTCTCCCTGCGCGGCTTGAGCATTCACCAGCTCGACGTGTGGATTCTACCTTTTTGTTGTAAGAAAATTCTTGCTAGAACTGTCTTAACCAATAATACCTGGATCCAATATTTCCTTAACCGCACGAACGTCGCTGCATTGATTAGAATAAGTCCAACAACGCTTCGTTATCCTTTTATCGACCGCGAACACCCACGCAACTCGTTAGCTCTCCTGAAGCCTGTCTAGCTTCGATGTTTACGCCGGGCCCGCCCCCGCACTCCGCTTACGGAAGTTGGACTAACGTATAGCACTCGGGCAGGTGTCACTGCGACGCGCTGGCGAATCGAATGAAGTTAGATTCGTGCGCCGCGAGCTGCAGCCTCCCCCGATCTCTCCGGGGAAGTTTGCTACGTCGAAACTCTCCGGAGGAATCGAGGCGAGCAGTCGATCGGTGTAAGGTGAAGTGAAAGAGTGGATGGGGTATTTGTTGGCTGGGCTTTTTTATTAACTTGATGTATGCATTTACTGGTGAGCTGGTAGGATTCTCCGAGGGATGTGGCTGATCGAGGCTGTGATTTTATTTTCGGAAAATCAATGTTGCGGAAATTTTTTGCTCCGCCCGGGAGAATAACATTGGATTTACGAGATGAGAAGCGAAAAGACAGTTGAGATAGAGATTTACATGTAACAACAAGCCATCATAATTCGCAAAGTGAAAAAAGCACCTCTGACGAGCAAATAAATTTAAACCGCGAAGCGCGAGGCAAACAGCCAGACAGCCGCTAGCCGCGAGAGTTTTGAATGCTTGCGGCCGGCACGAGGGAAAAGGTGAAATATGATAAGAAAAAAAAAGCGCGCAGAAGAAGAATAAGTCGGGACGGAGAGGGAGGAGAAATCGAAGAGAGCGAGGAAAACTTGTTGGCGGATCTGATTTGTTTGTCGAACTAAACGCCCTTCGAAAAGAAATTTTCCGGCGTTATGAACTTTGAAGGCGAGTTGAAATAAAGAGAAAGTTCCTCCCCCTGCTCGGGAGAGCTGACTCGCTTGCCAGGGCAAAAAGTTTGCGGAAAGTGCTGGCGCACTGCTCGCCAGGCGCGTATATATACCCTCCGATTGGTATCAGAGGCATCGAGCTCGCGCTCTGTGGACTTGGTGTATATTTTCTGCGCCTGCGGCGGCGTCGAGATGAACGCACAAAACGAGATCGCGATGTAACGAAACGCTATGGTTATGTATTGATTAGGGAGCGGTAAACAATTTGTATCAACTCTTTTTACGTGGCTCTGTAACGTACGTCGATCTGACAGGTGAAAAACTTAAAGAATTAATGGTTATTCGACTGAACATTGAATTCTAGGATTTAATCATTACAAAAGCGGTAAAGCTCTGGAATTTTTAACCAGCAGAGATCTCAGTAGCCAGACGCGAAGAAATAAAGCTAATCGCGTAAAAGCCCGTTGGCGGAATTTCAAAGCGGCCTCCGCTTATGAAAGCCACATGCACCCGCGCGTTCGTAGAACAGCCAGGAAGAATCCTCGCAAGAAAGCGAGAACGCGAAAGCAAACGAGAAGGAGAAAGACAGGAGATATGGTAAAACTTATCCCTCGCGAGCTTCTCGGCTGCGTCAGAGCAAGCCGCGGTTAGTTTTCCCTTCACCGCTGTGAAAACAAAGGAAAGAAGATCCCCGCAAACTTTCAAATGAAAATTGACGCTCGCGTATAATATGTGAAGAACCAGCCCCGCGGCCTCTCCGCGGCTCTGCGCATACACTCCCGCTCCGATAAACTCAGAGCTGCGCCTATAAACGAATTAAAAGTATGAGAAAGCCCTTCTCTCCTCCCGCGGCGAGAGGAGATATATAAGGAGAGCTTGCGAGGTCAAAGAGCGTGGAAAAGAAGGTAAAAGTCGCGGGTAGGAAAGTTGGCTTGCCGGCGCTTAGGCGCGCTCGCGAGGAGAGAGAGACAAAAGTGCAGAGCGCGAAAGAGTATTGAAGTTTTTACGCCCTTCGAGATAATCTGGCTTAATTAATTTAATTCCGGGGCGAGCGAGGAAACGTCTTTCTCTCTTGGTTCTGGCTTCTTTTCTCTTTTGCCGGGCTTCCAACGCGTTCTTTTGACAAGTTGGCCGTGGAGCAAGGAACGGAGAAAGGCGGATTCTTCTTCGCGGCTTGTTTCAGACGAGGTGTTTTATTTCTTGTTTACAACGGAGTGCAAGCTTGGCTGCAAGCGCGCGTAGGCGTGAAAAAAGTTTTGAATAATGACGACGTGGTTTTTTTGCTTGGGTTGGGGAAAACAAGTGGGATTATCTGTTGGGATAGTAGCTGGGAAGACTTTATATTGAGGGTTTTTTACAAGTCATTTTTGATGGCTTGAGTGATTTAGTAAATTAAAAACATTTTAACAAATAATACCAAATAGATATGAGACAACATAATTTATTGTTTACGTAAAAGACAATCTCCTAAAGCTAGAAATTTAAAAAAAAATTCCCTAAACTTCAAAGTCAAAAGTAGGATAAAAAGCAGCGTCTCAGCTCCTTGGCGACACTTTAAAGAAGCGAAAAACAAGACGGGCCAGGGGGAGCCGTGAAAGATAACAGGGAAAAACTAGCTCCTTGCCAAGAGTCGTCGGCGGAGGCGAGGATAAATTCGCTCGTTCACGCGAGTCCCTCAGAGCGGCGATTTGTCAAAAGCGCGGGAGCCAGCGATAACGCCAAACTTTCGAGACGTCGACGAGAAACGTGCGCCCTCTTCTCTCGCCCTCTAAGAAACACGTCACCAGGGACTGGCTTCTTCTTCTTCTCTCCCGCCTCCCCCGGCCCTCTCGCCTCTCTTACATATGCTTATGCGCCGAGTGCTCGTGAAAAAAAAAAAGAAGAACGAACTGGAGAAGGTTTCGTGTATAGATAAAGGCAGAAACGAAGGGAGTCGGGGAGAAAGTTCGGCCCCGAATG
The DNA here is from genome assembly GCA_030522685.1 of Eupelmus azureus. Classification (NCBI taxonomy): domain Eukaryota; kingdom Metazoa; phylum Arthropoda; class Insecta; order Hymenoptera; family Eupelmidae; genus Eupelmus; species Eupelmus azureus. Next base: position 6,997 of record JAPYZA010003370.1, on the reverse strand, counting down.
ATACCTAAAAAGTCGACGGCTAAAGCGTTTTTAAGCTGTTTTCTCGGGGGCTGCCTCGGGGAGGAACTTTCGCGAGATAAAGATGTTAAAAGTGAATTAAGTTTAATGATTCAGGTGAAACTATTTGAATTTCGAGAAGGCGGGAAGTAATTTGGCCCGAGACATCTGTATTTTACGCGCAGCGCAGCCCGAGACTTCCGTATTTTTCCCCGTATTATTTATCATTCACTTTTAAACCGTTTTCTTTCCAAGTTGAAATAAGACTCAGCGAGTCAAAAGATACACAGACAAACCAAAAATGTAATCGAAAACCCAAGCGCTCAACCGATCATCAATCCACTGCAGCCCATCCATTAAAAAAATTAATTTGCGACGTCAGGTTTGTCCGAGCACTCACAGCCAGCCTCAATTACCTCCCATTTTTCGCATTTTCACATTGTCCCAGCCAGCAGCGATCGTCCGCTTTCGGAATAAAAGCCTCCGCACGCTCGAGCGCGCGGCAAAAGCCATAATCATGACAAACGTCGCTCGGGCAAATTAGCCAACGGCGCGAAGGCTTAATAAGGCACAGTCCCCCTCCATGGCTCCGAAGCGCGTTTGCACTTGGGAAAGCCTCCTATATATACGGCCCCGCCACCTCCTGTAGTAATTAACAAATCCAATTTTAATCGGCAGTCCAATCCGCTTGTTCTACGGATTCCGCTTGCGCAAACTTTCGCAAGCTCGAGCGAACGGGAGATAATCGTTAAATTAGGACGTTAAACTGATTACCGGGGCCAGTTTTACGATCTAATTATTTGCAGCCGCGTATATATATGTAGGCCAGACGCGAATTTCCATTATGCCCGGCGGAGCAGCCCTCGAACCGTACGCGCTCGCGTATTTTTACGGCGCTTTTTCGCCGCGTGACGAATTAAAGTCGTTCCACCGAAATAAAAGAGCTTTATGTTGGCGCGAGCTTGCGAGCTTGCGCCTTCTACGTCGGATGATAATGCGCGCTCGATCTGAAACTTCTGCGCGAAAAATTCTGCGGAGCTTTTAAAAGCGCGCGGCTGCCGAGCGAGTTTTTTCGCATTTTATTAAAATAATTATACGAGGAGCGCGGGAATTTCGGTGCGCGACGTGTCCGACTGCTGCCTGAACGTTAAATATTACGCTGGATTTCGTATGTATTAAAAATTCTGGGTCCCGCTGCTTTTGTTGCAAATAGAGGTCGTTCTTCCCGGGAAGCTTGCAGGGCCAATTTAAGAGGACGTAAGAGAGCGGCAGAGAGGCAAAAATGATGGATTCGCATTATACGGGATTTAAATTTTTTTGGCGGGGAAATGTAATATGTTTAAGGTTGATGGATACCCGGCGATTCTTTTATATAAATTTATTTCGATATGATTTTTCAACGTTTGCTTCATATTTACGAAAAAAGCTTTTTCAAATATATTTTTCCAGAGTGAAGTGTTCGCATTTCATTACAATTTAATTCTGTTATCTATGCTAACAGGCTTTTATTGTTCATATTGAGTTCACGGTTTTCAATTGATAAGTAATGCATTAAAAAGTATTATACTATTCTGTCAAAAAATAAAATATAAACATTTAAAAAATTATCACTACCATCTTTTTTTCTATATTAAAAAAAAATGATCTTCTTATCTGCGGCTACGTGAGAAACAAGAGGTTTTCACACAAAAGCTCACCGGAATCGGAGTTATGACCGAGCATAACGTGCGAGCTTTTTTAAAAGCATTAGTTACGCATCGCCGGAAACTTTTGAGAAAGCTCACACGTCTCCCCTCCGAAAGATGCGCACACATAGGTATAACGTCCTTTTTAAATTCCGAGCCGTGACCGTAAAGTCGAGCAAAAAGCTGAATCGTTCACGAGCGGAGATTTCAGGAGGTACAATGCTTGTGAAAATCAACGGTTGGTTTGTTCTTTACCTATGCAAAGTAAAAAAAAAAATGAAAATTATTTCTTCTGATTCAGTAACGACTAAATGCAAATACTTACAGTACTACACTCACAATCAAAGATGTAAATGATAGTAACGTAATCAGAAAAAAATATACGGTGAAATATTCAGGTGAAAATCTTCAACAGAACAATATCGATTCACTTCCCCAGTAAAATAAAGCAACCAACCTTGATCAACAACCGAAAATTTCATCCAACCCCGCCGCCGCTCCATACCCACACAAAGCCGAATTAGAAAAGCTTATCCAAGCGCAGCACTTAGCGCCAGCGTGTCACAGCTCGTCCCGCCGCGAATTCCCTCTCGCCGCCCCCGCAACGTGACGAAGCACCTAAATAAAAAATTTCCTCGCGCCTTAATAAATTTTGCAGGGCGCGTTTCTTCCCTGCGCGCCTTCCGTCCGCCGTAAACTTTAAATCCAGCACTCGCGCTAATCCATCATCCCTTCGCGCTCTCGCGCGCCGCCGGGCAAAAAGAGGATAAAAATGTACCGGGAGTCTGAGGGGGGTAGGCGAGAGAACGAAGGGTGGGTACTAAGCCTGCACACGCGTGCAGCGCGCGTTACGTACACATATACGGAGGGCCGCGAAAGCCAGAGGATTGTCGCAGCTGCCGCGCAGACACTTTGTTTTACACCGCGCCGAGTTCGTGCGGGGACCCTTTTCGGATCGCGCGACGTTGTGCTATATAGTCAGGGTCGCTGGCGTTAAACGTCGATTTTATGTAAACGTCGGTGAGGTGGTATTGCCGCCGGGGGCTGGGTTTTTTTTTATGGGTTTGAGTAATGGAAAAGCTTCTTATTGGGATGTCGATTGCTTTGGTGTAGTTGGGAGATTTCCTTGGTTGGTGTTTATTCGTGGCTATCTACTTTCAATTTCAAATTAGAATGAATCCATGTTACAGTAATGTACATATACTACATGGTTAGGATAAAAAATGTACTCACAATGAAAACTACGCTAAACCTGCTTTCCTTAAAGAAAAGCTCTATACAATCTAAAATTTAAAATATTCATCAAGAATTTTCGAAAACCTCAGTCATCCGCAGAACTCCTCTCCAACACAGCCCCCGTCCCAAAGCCGAAATTCATTAAAATCTAATACACACCTCCAGCCCGCACCGTCATTAAATTTCCACTTTGACGTGCACCTCCGCGCGAATCCCAGCCTTTGTTTCTCCCACTCGCGCGCTCGCCGAAGACACATCAACGAAAATCAGGAGCGCGCAGCCCCGCGATTCCCATCCGTTCGCACGGCTCATCCACCTGTGGCAATCGTCAAAAGGATTTCGGCTCTAGCGGCGCCGAGCGTCCAAGACAAAGCTCGGCCGACGAAGCAAACGGCGCAGCCAGAAAGAAGAAAACGGCGAGCGCCGCAAGCTCGACTGGAAGCTAAAGGAGGCGAGCTGTCTTTGACTCGCTCGGCGCTGTGTTTCGAGCCGAATCTCGCGAGGTGGAAAGTCTTCGCGCCCCTCCCGCGAAGTTTCCAAAAGGTTTTCGTTCGCGCGCCAGTTTTCTTCCTTGGGCGATTATACGATGAAAGCGCGACGGGAGAGCTTTTGAAAAGCGCTCGATGAAATTCGCAGACGCGCGCTGAAAAGAAGGAGCCGGCGAGGTAATTCAGCACGCAATTTGTGCGCGACCGTAATCGTGATAATTGGCCCGAGTGGGCGGAGGGAATTCAAACTTTTTGCCCGAGCGCGGCGCCGGAATTGAATTTCGCTCCGCGCGGCTTTCCTGGGGATTATTAACTATTTGAGATGTGTACGCTTTTTTTCTTCGCGTTGAGTCGCTTAAGAAATTTTAAGAGCGACGAGTCGCTGTCTTTTATTACCTATATTAATTGCTACATTAAATAGTTCATCTTGCGTAAATTTATTGAAAAACCAGCCACTCAATCTTAACTCTTCCTTCTGTCCAGAGCTCAAACGGGCCGGGCGGCAGCAACGACGGCCTCACCAAACAGCAGCTCGAGCTCATCCAGCAGATAATGCAACAGACCCAGCAGCAGCAGCAGCAGGCCTCGGCACAGTCGCAAAACTCACAGACGCAAGGAGCCAGCTCGGTGACGCAGACGAACGGCCAAGTGCAGAAGAGCGGCGGGGCCAAGCCGATTGTCAAGTCGACAACGACGATTTCCGGCCCGATCGTCAACGCAGTCGTCAGCGCGGCCAGCAGGTCCAGCCCCAAGCCCAAGGTCTGGAATCACGCGCAGGTTAGTCCTGACATTTTTTTTTCGGCAAAAGTATTTTTAATGCGTTTGAAATGTCGGAATAAAAACAAGTTATTTAATAGGAATGATGGGGCTAGCATTTTGATCATTGTTCCGCGCGGCGGTATTTATATTCGAGCTAAAAGGATTCTGACGCATTCGTTTTTAACTGACGTGAAAATAAATAACAATTCGACAAAACACAGGAATCGATGTTTTGACAAGCGAGCATTTCGTTATGAAAATAGTATTATGTTTTATAAAAGTTTATTGTACCGCTAATTGAATGATTTCGCCGAATCAAACAAGCGGGCAAGTCCAATGTTTTACCTTCTAGATAATAAAATTTATATCCATTCAATCAGCCCGAGCTTTTTACATTCACGTTCATTTAAATTTCCCCGCACACGTCAACATCCGCGCATTCTTTTAAAACAAACGATAGTCAATCCGGTGATTTCGTGATCAACCTGACGAAAACGAACATTCGCAAATCAAAGGAATACCCACACACCCGCCTGCTTCCGAATCTCATTGATTTGACTAAAAGCTTATGGTTTCGCAAGACTCGGCATGAAAGCAGTCGCAGCGTGTACACGCGTGCAGAAAGTGGCTGGCGTTATCTCAGTCCCCCTTAGCTCGCGAATCTCGAGGAGAGCAGAGTCGCAAAAGGGGAAGATGTTATCGCGACTTTAAAAGAGGGCCATCGTGGAAATAAAGTTACGACTCCGCGAGGGGCCCGGTGAGCTCTTGTATATATATATATCTTGGCGTCCCCGGCCTTTGCCGGAGATCGAGAAGCAAAAGATATGATGGACTCGCGCGCTTTCATCATGCCTGATTACTTCGCTCTCCTTGCTGGCTGGGCTCTATCGGCGCATTATCGAGAGTAGTTTCAGAAGGATGCCTTTACGCGTCTCTGTATGCATCTGGAGCTGGAGAAATCTTTATTGGGTGCTTAGTAAATTAGAGAAGTTTGCGTTTTGAGAATGGGAGTTTATTCTTTAGTGAATTTTGTTTATCGTCAAAGAACTGTAATTATCCGGAAGTAAATTAAAATTGCACAGTATTATACAAAAAGAAAGACAAAGTTGCACTAACTTTTCGTTTTTTTCATTACTTAAAAAATGTAATGAAAAATTTCGTCTAATAGTATTTTAAAATTACTTGAAATTATTTATAAAAATTTTCAAAAAATATTTTTGTTTATTTTACAGTGTACTTTAGATTATGAAAAAAATTACAAAAACATTCAAAATTTAAACAATGCTCTTTTAGATCTTATTAGTTGACATTAATAATTGGTCGTGTGTTTATTTTGTCGAGCACATTGATATCTTCAATTAATTTTATCAGCGACTTTATCAAAAACATATTACATATAAAATAAAAACACAGCAAGGGCACTAGTATACGTGTTCATGGTTCCAAATGAGAACAAACAACCCTCAAAATTACGACTTAAAAAAAAAACCAAATCAGGCTAAATTATTTTGACAATCATACCTAGATACTATCGCCATGTATTTATAATAACTTAATATTCAATACGTGGCAAGTTTTCTCTTTCACGAATAATGCCCCACACCCCCCTTCTAACTATTCTAAAATTCCTCAAAAGTCAATTACACCCAAAATCCGTCAACAAAATAGAATCATCTATCAAATCAAATAAGCGCTAATTTATTCCCCGTGACCGCGGTCTAACGAAGTCAAGAAAAAAAAAAGAAAGAATAAAAAAAGGAGCCCTCTCGACGCTCGATAACGAGCGGAGCAGAGACACTCTGAAAATCCAACTGACGTTCGCTCTGCGTCAGCTGCCTCTCCGAAGGGATTATAAAATCGCGGCGGTGGCCGGCGCTCTTTTGCCCTGAGCGCCGTACGCGCACGTCCCTTTTACGGCTGGATTATGAGCTGGCCGACTGATGGGATCGTATGACTCGCTAATTGCCCTCGTTCCCCTTAGTTTATTTGCTCGACCTCATGCTTCTCTCCTCCTCCGTCCCACTCTCTTCTTATCGAGTCTCCCTCTCTCTTTCTCTCTGTCTCTCTTCTGTCACGCTTTCGATATGCACTTGTGGAATCCCGAAGCCGCCCTAACGAAGTTTAAAATCCCGAAGTATATAAAAGCGGCACCGAGAAAATACGCTCCCCACGGGCGGACTTTGATCAGCGGTCTTGGTAATTTCTAGTGGGAGATGGCTGCCGAGTGTGGCCGACGTGCAACGTTTTCATGATCCTCGAAATTTGATTTTCAGAAATAAGCTGAGAGTTCATGCTTGATAGCATTGATGAGCTGAAGTTTTGAAAAATCGTACTTAAGTAATGATACATTTAAATATACTTATGAAAAAGTACAATTACTTTAAGTATAAGGTACTTTTACAACGTATTTTAACTATTTAATTACAAGTTTTGAGTATTAAGAAAGTACTTTCAGTACTTTCCAATTTATTTTAAACTAATGATACAGTACTCTAAGTACTTGCAACTGCTACCAAATATAAAGTATTTGCAAAAAAGTACTTCAAATACTTTTGTTAAGCACTGTGAACTTGTATAAGTACTTTAAAATAATTACACTACCAAATAAGTACTGAAGTAAATTTATACGTACACGTACTTCTGCTTTCTAATTTAAAAAAATATATACGTTTTTGCTCATATAATCCATTGGTAAATTAAAATGTTGGCTCCAGAATTAATTATAATAATAATTTTTAATTCGCTGAAAATTAAATTAAATTTATGAAATTTTATATGGTTTAATATGGTTTTTAAATATTTGGAAATCCTGCTAATTATTTTCAAATTTTT
>JAPYZA010003369.1:0-16414 GCA_030522685.1 Eupelmus azureus | reverse complement strand
AATTTTTTTAACGCTCCCTCTAACCATCTTAATTTGCACGGATAGAAGATAAAATTATTCCTTAATTAGGCCACTTTTCGCTAATTTATGCTTATTTAATACAATCTTCACACTAAAATCTCGTAATTACTAAAAATCAGAGGCAGAGCCGACAGGTGTTTTGTAGGGAAAACAAAAAAAGAAAAAAGAAAAAAAAACGAAACAAATGTTACGCTATTTTAACACAAACACACAGCAGCGTGCCGCTGAATTTACATTTAAAATTCGTAATCTCTACAGAACGGTGAGCAGCTGAAAAATGAAAAGTATAAACAAGCGGCCGAGATAAGACTCGCAGAAAAGAGACAGCCTCGGGACGATCCCCGAACCTTCGTGGAAGAAAAAAAAATGTGAAACTATGCGTATATAATAAGCGAAGGTCGCTGATGAATTTTTCATGCCGTTCGCGGAAGGCGCGCTGAATCGGTTTTAATGAGCGCCGGCAGCCGCGCGATCGTAAACCGAGTAAGTCGATCCGTTGCCGTGGCGGCGAGTTGTAATTTTCGAAAAGGATGACGACTTGAGTTGTGTGGCCTCTCTGGCAGCTGGGTGGTGCCGGGCTCGACGATTCCTAGGACGAAACGATCACGCTTGATTTCTGCAAGTGGGAGTCGACGCTGTTTTTCTTGGCTGCGTTTCTTCGATTTCCTTGGGATTTTGCTGCATGCGTTGTCTGTGAGCGAGGAAGGAGTTGTTTGGTGTTTTTTTTTAATTAATTGCTGAGATTGAAGGTTTGTTTTAGTACGATTAAGGCGATTAAGATGTTTTCTACAGTTATTGCAGAAATTGATGAATTTTATATCTACATGAAAATTTTAAACTGAGAAAACGTCTATTTTAGATATACATATATATAGTCTTAAGAAACTTGCTTGACTATTACTCGTTTCCTATAAATTTTTATAATAATCTAAGAATCAGTGATACATCTATTTCATTAAAAAAACCGCAACATATGATACGCAAACCAGACATGGAAATTCTTTGAATAAGAGAAAGATTTTACTGACGACATAATTAACATGCGTTCTGACACGTGTGTCTACTATAGTGGTTAATCCTGTAAAGCTATTAATTTATATAATTGATTTTAGAATGTGAAATAAATCTGTCACTTAATTTAATTTCAGTTTTTGATTAATATAGTCACTAAACTAGTTTTAAATTATATATTATTTTTTAATAATCTTACTAATTTTAAGCTATTAGTTCACCAAAAAGCATTTACATTTACTTTTAACATATAATTATAGTCATAACAATTAAAACTCCATTTTCGAGCCACCAAATTCAGTTAATTTTCGCAAAATCACTCAACAATTTCCGAAAATGAAAATTTTCCATCCGTAGAAAGTCATATCCGACGTCAACGAAGAAGAGAGCAGTCAAATTTGTACTAGAACAAACAAGATGACCATGTACGGCATATATGAAATGTGTACCTGCCCTCTGTACGCACACTCACTCGCAACTACACAGATACAGACATACACGCACGCACCAGCAGGATGAACACAGCGAGCCGCGGAAAGTACACATAAATTCTCGTTGAATCTTGCTCCGGTAAAGCGCTCGGCATGCGAGCAGCACACGGACTACTCCCATCAGCACACGTGCTTCGCGTACGCAATACCTAAATTAACCGCGCTCCGTTTTACGAGTCTCCGCGCCCTTTAAATCTTAATTCGGTTTTAAGTTCCGCGCGCTCGCTTCCGACCCTCCTGTATGTATATATATGCCAGCGCGCGCAACTCCGCTGAGCGGAAAGTAGGTGAGGGAGAGAGAGAGAGTCGAGGGAAAAAGGCCGGGGGGAAATGAGGGCTCCCTGTTTTTTTTTATCGCGCTTTCGCGAGTATCGGGCCGATGAGAGCCTGGCGGCTCGTCCTTCGACGGAAACATAAATTACGGGGCACACCTACGCGGGGAAATTTTTTAGTGCGGCCGAGTCTTCGCTTTTTCGTTTCGGGGGATTAACGGGACGCGGTGGCGGGCTGGCTCGAAGGTAATTGCCGATTATCGGGAGGCGCTGCTGGGGTTTTAATTAGAAAGTGCAGGGGGAAAGTGGATATTAGGTGGAAAGATGAACTGCTTGCTTGCTTAGGAGGTTTCTTTTAATTCGAGGGATGGGAGTAATATGGGCTTTTCATCAAAGTTCGTCTAAACGGACAAACTTGCAGCTTGTGAAGTTTATTGAATGAAGTTTTGTTCGGGTTAAAGATATTTTTCGGGTTGAAATAATTCTGAATAGAGATTTGCAAAGTTATTTGTATACTCTAAACTCAAAAGTGCGAGATCGAGAAATAAAACTTTAAAATCTTTATTTTAATCTTTATAAAAGTTAAAAATGTAGGTTTTAAACCAATATTGTAGCAGTATTGTAACAATATTTTAATAATATTGTAATAATAATGTAGCAATATTAATACTTGAAAATTATTTTTAACAATGTAGATACTACATACAAATATTTACTTATATTAATAATACAGCTAATTATTTCAGTTTTCGTATACTACAGTTATTTTCTATTTTGATTTTTTTTTATCCAAAACAGTATAAATTTTCATGATATTAATTTTTGTAAATAACAGTTACTTTAAAAATTAAAGCCTACATTTTAAACTTTTATAAAAATTAAAACGTAAGTTTTAAACTTTTTACATCCAGGTTTCATACTTTTAAAACGCTACACTCTAAACTCAAATGTTTTAAATGAGTTACGTTATAAAAAGATTCAAAGATAGGTAATTCACTTCTTCATTCACATTTCTAAATTCAAATTCCAAATCCTTATAGCTTAACTAAATTTATTATGCTAGAGAAATTAAAAATGTAATTTCTATTTTCACATCTGAAATTATTATTATTTCGCTAAGTTCATTTATTATTATATACAAGCAGGTGTTCCGTGTTCCGCGAAGCTGCTGTATTATGTACATATATATACTTGCTTGAAAATTGCACGCATTCAGAAGGAATAGCACTCGGAAAATTATTGCGGCGTTATGCATTTATTAAATTTAATTTATTTATGCGCGCATTCGCTTACCCTATATACACCGTTCTCTATTATTCCTCGAAACCCAGTTCACAAAAAAAAAAAAAAGAAATAGAACAACCAAAGCATATTGCAAATCCTCAGTCAAGAACATTATCGCCCTTAAGCGCGATAATAACCCCTTCGTTCAACGCTGAAATTCTTCTGCGAACTCTTCCTTCTCGGATACTTTGTCCAGCTTTATATGCACGCGAGAACATTGCTTTAATAAGATGCGCAGGGACTAATCGTTCAGGGGAAAATAAATTTCCACGAGCGCGCGCCCACAGAGGGGGAGACATTACAGTAGAAGAAGACGAGCCGGCGGATGGGAACTAAGTTCTTGTTTTGACGGATAAAGCCCTTTTCGAATTTATGGTGCGAGCGGAGGGAGCTGAAAGGGGCAGTAAAAAGTGCGCCTGCTTCCGATGGCACGCCGCGCTGGAAAACGCGGATTTGAACAATGGGCGATTAAATTAACGCAGTCTTGGGTCGATTCTCGACGTCGGTATTTACGGTCTTTTTTTCGGGCCCCGCCTGTCAACGCGGCTTCTCTTCTTCATTCGTTTTTTTAACTGTTATGTCGCGGAGAGATTAGAGAATCGTAAAAATGTTGAGAACAGTTGCCATTAGATATAGAGCTATTGTTTTCAGTCGCGAGTAATGGATTGGAAGGTAGTGTTCGATCTTTATAGGATACTTATAATGGTAACTTTTTATTTGGATGTTTAATACAAAGAAGTGTTTTGAAGGATATCGCTACTTGAAAAAGGAGAGGGCCTCGTTATATTCAGAGAAGTTCGACCATAAATTGAATTCCTTCTGCCACAGATTCTACAATCATTGTATACACATAATTTTTTAATACAAAGTTCCAATTTTGTTCAAAGACAAAACTACTCTTTCGAGCCAAGAAGGGCTTGTCAATTTTATGTCGCTTAAGTATGCAAAACAAATCATCGATGATACTCTCTGAGACCTAAGAATAGTTTTCTATTCATCGCGGTTTCTGAATGAGAAAAATATTGTACTATATTTACCTTTACGGTGTCAGATCTCATGCCTGTAATATAGAAATATTATTTATTTTTTATAAAATTAACATTTTGATGGATTTAATTTCAAGTTAACTCCGAAAACTTTTACAGTAAGTCAATAAATTTTCCCATCGTGTTTGTTTAATGTGTCACCTTAAATTATCACATCAACGAAAAATTCTAACTGCCCCTCACTCCGTCCTACTACCTTGTTAACTGCTTCCTGAAATAACGCAGGTGCGTTTTCTAAACCGAACGGTACTTATTTGAAATAAAAATACCTTCAGAGGGTCGAAATAGATGTTTTTCATCTATCTTCTATTCAGGCGGTAACTGATGAAAACCGTAACCCATGTCTACAACGGTGAAGACAATGGCTCCGTCTAACTGCTTTAGTATATAGACGTTCGATATGGGGTATTGAGTGAGTAGTTTCGATCAACCCACGAAAATCTACGACTATGCCATTTTCACATCATCTAATTTTATTAAATTTTAATATCTTCGTTTTCATTGTTTTCATTTTAGTCAATTTTAAAATTAACTTTTGCGGTTTTACTCTCATTGGATATTCCTGCGGACAAGAAACTATGTGCGTGACGACCCTCGCCAAGCCCTTACTGGCCATACTCAGCCAGCACCTTCTCTGTAGGTACGTCGTATAGCAGTCTCCGTTTGCCATCAACTTCTTAACTTCTGGTAAATCTACCGAATCGAGTACTCACTCTTAATACTTCTACTGAAAAATTTCTTTAATCTCCTAATGATAAATAATCTCCTTCGAGTTATTCAAGGTAATTAAATCGTTAAGCAACATACGAAAGTTTAGGTTTGTTAAGTTTTGCAACACGGGCAATTCTTTTTTTTTATATTGAAACAAATTAATATCGAGTCTTAGTTTCATATCCTTCGGTTCCTCATCTTTATGATTTAAAATATCAAGATATACACTCCCCTTGAAAATCTGCTAAATTTTCATCACCGTCCTTTTCTTTTTTGTTACACTTTGCAGAGCTAGCTTATATTTTCTATTAAAAATAACGAATAGAACACTAAAACCTTTATATAAAAATTTATAAAAAAAAAAAACATAAAATTATAAGAAGACTAAAATACTCTATTGCAAAAGTAGTAAAAACTATTAAATAAATTATTTTAAACAAAAGGAAAGAAGGAAAAGAAATTGTTCATGGAGGGCCCAGGACATAGCAATAATGAACATTATCATCGTTGGAATCGACTTTGTAACTAAATTACCAAATATGAAGGTTACAGATAATTGCGAGAAATTGCCGCTTCAAAGAAAGGGAATTGTAATAGCAGTGAACTTCAACGATAATATCGCAAAAACAAGTTTTCAAAATTCAAAAAATTAAAAAACCCTATTTCCAGATCTCGCTTTTCGAATATACATGTCCCTGCATACGCACGCGCTATTACACATATCTGTAAAACAGAAACACAAAGCTGCCGTACTCGGAACTGAAAACGAAGGTACGAGAGTTACTGGAACGACATTAACACAATCAAAGCAGATGTAAATTCGTTACTTCCAACAAATTCACGCGGGTTTGTGGAATTCACGCCATTGGAAACATTGAATTCATACGTAGGTACTTTCAACTGTGCATTGATGCTGTTCTGAAAATTAACCACCTTCATTTCCGGGTTCCAGGAAGAGCGATATTGCATGCCTTTTCCTACCTCATAAACAACTGGCATCAAGTAAGATTCACAACATCTCTCTGATGAATGTAAAAAATTGAAAAGCATAAAAAATCAAAACCAAAACTTAATGTTAAACGTTAATATTTAATTCAATTCTCTGAATCGACTCCCGCAGCATACAAATGCTGATAATAAACCGAAAATTCCAAAGCTAACGTGTGCCAACTGACAAACGAACAGTGTAAAGTCTCACATAACTCCAACTCTCCATTATTCCAACCCAACAATTAACCAGTCTCTACAATGACCGCCTAATTTAGATAATACCACCATTCTTATGTACGGAATTCCATTGAGTCAGTTTCGATCGGCGTTTGATCCGAGCCAAGTGACAACAAAGGCGTGGAGAATTAGCCGGATCTCGCGTCAATAACTTAGCCCCGATAAGCATCTAATCCCCCCCTCACACCCATGACGGACACTGCATTCGGTAGCCACTTTCCGGCTGCGCAAAACGCAGCTCGGCCCGCTCAAAAGCGCCGAAATCAATCCGAGGAATCTAAGTGTCCGGTAGCGAGTCTCGGCTGCCTAATAGCGCGCACTTACGCTCCCAGTAATCGTAATCAGCACGATTTGCCTAATGCGTCACGCGAGCGGCCCCTATATATCTGTATACGCGGCGCGAGCTTTTCGAAGCGCGAGCGGAAAGTTCGGAGACGGACAGTAGTATAAGCAGCCAGCTGTTCGACTCTGGCGATGTAGCTCTTCCAACTCTTTGGCCGTGTGTGAGAAAAGCCGGGGGCCCGGAGCGATAAAGTACATAGCGTAAAGGGGAAAGGCTGCGGGAGTTTTTTCGCAGACTGCACTTAAGCTCTTCCGGGCTCTTTCGAATGCGTGTGCTGGCCGCGAGCGCGCATGTGTTTTTCGAAAACACACTTGTAGCTTGATGAATTATTGGGGTGATAATTGAACGGGCTGGGAGTCGAGCTGGATTATAATTAGTTCACGGGAAATGTTCTTTTTTCTTTGAGAACCTTTGGGTTGAATTGAAAAAAGTGACGTCTGGAATAGATTTTTTATCGCGGATTTAGATTGATTGGATTGAGAATGTTTGTTGGCTTGAAAAAAGCAGTGATCTTTTAATACGATTTCTTAAAAAGGAAACCCATATTAAAAACGTATGCTTTTTTTTTTAAACAAAGCTAACTTCATTTGCTTCTCTCACTTTTAAATCGAAACAAAGCTTCTTACGTAACATTTATTTAAATTAACGCTACACGGCAATCGATTAAAAAAATTTAAAACGTATAAAAACTACAATAAAATGTTGCGATTCAGAAAATTTCTGGCCTGTAAAGTCGAATCGCACACTTCGTTAAATTTTTACAAGTTTTTAATAGGCAGCCTCGATGTTTTTTAATCCCGCTATAGCAATGTTAAAAGTTATAAAACGAGGCTCATTTAAAGTTTCGCAGTGAGCGAGACGAAGGGTCATTTGTGCGTAGGAACGAGGCGGGTTATAAAGCGGACACGTGACGATCAGAATCAGTCGTCCCTTCTTTTGTCTGAGGCATTTCATTGGCCGGCTGAACATTCGTGCGCAGTAATGCTATGGCCTTTGAAATTTCGGAGGTCGGATTTCAAAACTACTTTTCGTCAATTCAGAGACTACGAAGTTTGCTTTAAATTGGAGAACGGGAAAACGTGTTTGTTGCTTTGTTGTTGTTTTAACATTTTTGCACGAAATCGTCAGCTTTATAAATAATGATCGTTACGCGGGGCTTAGTTATATTTTTCGAAAGAAGTTTCCTCCGTGGCTCAGTGCTGATAAAAAAGTTTGAAATTGCTCGCTAAAGTTATAACTTCGAAGGAGATTACTAAATTTAAGGAGCGTTTTACGTTATTTGGACAAAGTTTCGCGTAAAGTCTGAGAAAGTTGACACAAACATATTTTAAGTAAATTGCTTAAAGAACACAGCTTAATCAGAGAATATTAATTTTACTCCGCTTAAAATGACCAAACTAAACCAAACTAGGTTTAAAGTAAAAAATTAATAACTTTTTATATGTTATTAAATGTTATTTTTTTGTTTTTTAAATATAAATATACATCTATTAATACATCCTGAATAATGAGAGCTTGAGAAAATAGAAGTCATATTAAATTTGTGGAATTGCCAATGGTTTATGATAAAACAAAAAATATATGATTGTCTAACATTGGACAATTCTTTTATTTTTAATTTGATTTTAAATTTCGAGGCTTGAATTGACTAGCGTATATTTATAACCTTACCGAAGTAAATTTAAAATAAAAATGATTTTAATTCACCAAATATACTTCTGATTAATACTAACTGTCCTGTACATTATTGATAATCGCAACATCTACAATAAAGCAATATGCAGCAAAAGGCAAATTATAATTTAAATTTTAAAATGATAATACTCCGGAAAGGCATTATCTCCGTTATCCAAATAAACTTTCCAGCGCACAAAAAATTTTCGTTTAAATTTCCGAGCCGGAATATCTCGGCAGCCATCTACATGAAATCGAAAAGCCCATCAGCGCGTAAAAATTAACTCGTCAAAAACATTTGCATGAAAATCGAAACGGAAACGTCCGAAATAACATTCCAAAAAGCCACGAAACTGCGCGGTTTCATACTAACGACCATCACTTTGCATCATCCATTCTACAAAGTATCTCTCCCCCACCTCCTTTTAATCTCTCTCCCTCTTCCTCTCTCTTGAACGTAATTTCGCGCGCAAGAGGAAGGAATATCTCGCGAACAGTGTAAACTCCGCGCGGAGCGAGAGACACCGCGTCGCCTCTTTGGCACGTTCTTACATTTTTCTTTTATCTCGGAGCGCCGGCTCTCTAAACGACGCGAGTTACACAGGCGCGCGCGCGCCTTATGATGCTGCATAACGCCGGTTTTTATGGAAGTCGGATGTTTGTGGAGCTGCGCGCGGCGCGGGAGTGACGAATGAAATCACCGAGCGCGCTTCCCCATATTAAATTTAGTCCTCCGTACGGCGCGCACGTGAACCGCCGCGCGCGCGCCTTTTTTTTACGAGCCAATCATTTACGGGCGAATAACTCGTAGCTCTCGCGTTTCCGAGGACAGACAAAACAAGGACACGTGTTCGAAATTAAAGTGCCGCGAGGAGGGAACGAGTTATAAAAAGGAGCCTACTTTTTTAACTCTCATGCCCGGGGCTAGCTCGAGGGCTCCGGGTATTATCACCTAATCGTAACTTTAAAAATGCAGCGCGCGAGTCTACGGTTCGTTAATAAGCGTTATGGCTTTTGCGAGTCCTGCCTTTGAGGATGATTTGCCGAGCGCGCTGCCGCGGCTGCTGCGCTGGCAAGTCGTTTTCGTGTGTCCGCAATTACTTGGAGATGTTAGAGGCGAGATTGAGTATTTTCGTGGGAGCAGAGAAGCTAATTTTATACGTTTTATGATTGTTTTCTTATTGTTGGGCATTTTATTGGAGATGCGCTGCATAAACAAGACTATTTCGTCCGAACATAAGAATAAGATTAAATGTTTACTTTTATAAGTATGATTTTGTATAAGTACAAAATTATTAAATATTAACAATTGTGTATAAAAGAAAAAAAAGTCGGTATCTCAAGTCATGTTTAACTGAGTGCTGCATAATTTTTATTAACTCGTACTTAGAGGCGAAAAATCCTATAACAATCGATTAAAATAACAGACAATTGCAGCCTTACTTATTCTTATAATGATACGCTTTCATAAAACTGTAAAAATTATTTATCAGATCTTCTTATAACATATATAGATCCGAGCCTTATTCTGATAAACATACTTGTAAGTGTATAGCAAATAAGGACATAAAAGAACCTCATTATTGCCATACAATAATCTTTTTTTATTTTTCAATAAAAGTAAATCTATTCTTGTGAAAATATAAAAAAGAAATTTGTTCTATTATCGACTCATGCAAATACTAGCAAGTCTCTTCATCATTAAAAGGTCTTCCAAGCAAACTATAATAAGAAATCGTACGTAATACTTATTAACTATAACAGTAGAACAGTAACTGTGCAAATATTGTATAGCCGCTCGCCATTATTCTAGGAAAAGGCGATAAATGAGCTGCCAATTTGTTCGAAAAACATAAAAAAGATATTAATATTATATTCACGCTCGCTAAATCAATAACTGGACCTATGCATAATATACTAAGATAATGCATCATTAATGTACACATCGCATGTATAGATTCAGATATACTTCAAATATTTAATAAAACATATTTTTCCCTAAGCTACCAACTTCTCCGAAATACTTTAATCACGCCGAAGTCCAGTTTTGCCCCGGCACCTCCCTCAAACGTTTCCGCCATATTTTAAAGCCACATATTTAATTCGCGCAGTTTCAAAACACTTTCGTGAAATATCGTCGGCCCATCGCATTGCTAAAATTACCGCCGCTTATACAAGTTTTGCGTCACTCGCAACACACCGGCTGTGGGATGAATAACGGTTTTCAAAAACGTGCTTACGCCCGCGAGTTAAATATAATTATACGAAGATCGCGGCGCGCAGCTCATGTTTCGAACAAGCGAATATCTCAGGCAAAATTAATATACATGTTTTTTTTTTTAGTATCGTGCATTAGTGTTTCGCGGAAAGTATATGCGTGTAGAGGAGGCGCGATATGGTGGCTTATCGAGCGTCGACCCGCGCTGCAGCGCGCGGACTTTCCATGTATGTATATATACTTGCTGCTCGTTTTCGGGAATGCGTATCGTCTGACTAAATGAAGCCAATTCATTGATTATTCGTATGTACACAGTTGATACTTGCGCTTTCTTTTAAGGTTATGCGTATAGTGTTGCTGCTACGTTTCGTTATCGCTTCCGAGATTCTGCATAGTGCTTCTATTTATTTTCCTTTTTAATCGTATGTTATCGACTGGTTATGCATAATTTTGCTTAATTTTAGTCTCGAACAAACGACTTAGTCACTGTGATTCGGAAAAGTTTGGAATGACTTTACCGATGACTACTTTCCCGAAATCGATCGGTAGTTATTCCCAATAAAAAAGACGAAACTAGCGCCCGAACTTTATGATTAATCATTCGAGGTAAACCGATGTTACCTCGATTTAACGTCGAACTAAGAAAAATTACAAGAAAAAATAATGATTCGACAGGCACACAGAAAAAGAAATTTACGACACCGAGAAAACAAACGTTATAAATTCTGGCAACGAGATTCCGATCGAGACTCTCGCGCAGCCGCGGCCCGACAACCGTCAAGTACCTTTGACTTTCCTCAAATCGCTATAAATAATGTTTCGCGCCTTACATGCACAACACCCACACAGCCACACATATAGTCAGTCTACCACGGCGGGAAGCTCGCTCGGGGGGTAAACACGAAAACGAGAGAGTCGATTTCGCGCCCTATCGATCGATCTTGGCTTCCGTCATCGGAGCTCTCAGCTGTGCAGGCCGTCGGTATCTGAAATTCCTCGAATCGCGCGAGCAGAGAGCTATGAGATCCAGAGCGCTCGCGCGCGCATACCAGCACGTTGGGCTTCTCTCGTTCTTCTCCTCTGTCTCTTTCTCGGTATATCGCTTGTCATTTTTACTTATCTTTTCACGCCCGCCTTCCTCATTTACA
Source organism: Eupelmus azureus (assembly GCA_030522685.1). Taxonomy (NCBI): domain Eukaryota; kingdom Metazoa; phylum Arthropoda; class Insecta; order Hymenoptera; family Eupelmidae; genus Eupelmus; species Eupelmus azureus. Next base: position 4,968 of record JAPYZA010003369.1, on the reverse strand, counting down.
TTTCCGCCGACTTCCTTCCTCGCCTCTCTCGGCGCCTCTATGTTTCTTACAATTTATCCCGCGTCTCGCTGTTTCTGCGTAACTCGGCTGATACGCGCGAAATTTAGGTTGAAGAGATGTAACAGCGTTGGATGCTGCGGGAAAATGCGTTTTTTTTAGTAGAGATTTTTTGTATGTTTGGGATTCAGTTGCTATAGGAAGCGCGATAAATATAGATGTATTTTCTAGAAGATAAATAATTGATTTATTAAATTCAATAATTTAAGTTATGAATGTTAATTTTATGAGAATTATAATTATTACTTTCATTTAAAAATCGTCTAAAAATAAAAGAAATACAAGTCAGGTTTTCAAGTCATGATTTTATATTTGACATGCTATGTTTTATGCCGACTTTTTTCTCTTTCTTTCTTACCCAATCAGTCACGTTTTGTACTTACTGTTTCACAGCACGCTTATAATTCTATGAATTTGTTTGAAAATGAATTATAGTTATACTTTTCAAACTTCAACATTTTAATTTATTATTACAATATATTTTGCAACTAAAAATCAAAATTTTCGATACAACCTTGATACCGGAGAACCTACATCCTGAGAAATCTCACCTCATTCCCTCTAGCGCGCTCAAAGTCGTACAAGCGCTGATCCGAACAACGGGCCATTAAACCAACGTCCGACAGTTGACACATTTCATTCCCCCGCGTCTCCGTAAAAATTATCCTGAAGGCCTACGAATCATCTCCCGCAACAAACCCACCTCTCTCTCTCTCTCTTTCTCTCAAACACCCGACTTCCGGTCTCAAACTTTTCCTCGCTTCCTCCAGCCCCGCGGCCCGTGAAACGCCATTTATTCAAGCGCGCGCGCGCAGCCTGTAATTTTTCGCGCGTACGTCCATCATCGCACAGGGCTACCAGGCTACACGAGCCACTCCCCGCTCTTCCTCCTTTTCTAGCTCGCGCTTCGCCGAGGCGCAAAACGGCGCGGGCCGGGCAAAAGGCGCGATTACAGCGAGAACAGATGTAAGGCTACGACAGCGCGATTTGCATATTAACATTTATTCAGGCTCCTGAAAAGGTAAGCGAGAGGCAGCGTACCAACCCAACCCCATAGTTGTCAGGAGAATGTGAGCGCTGGCTTTGATGATTGTCTTTCCTGCTTTCTATGAGAGCGCGTGGCTGGCGCTTGAGGCTTATTCGGTGGCGTCTGCGGCTCTTGTTTGCTGGTTGTGTTGGAGAGGTAATGTGCAATTGTTATTTTCGCTAAGAATGGTAAATGTTAACGGTGGAAAAGTTTGGATTTTTGCTGTACCTACACTGTACCTTGTATGTCTATTAACTTACGAATATAAAGTATATTAAAGACTGTAATATTGGTTTAAGGCTTTTGTGATGATTATTATTTGCGCCAAAAACTTATCAAAGCAAAAATTTAATCCAGACAAAAATTCTAAAACACAATCCAAACCTTCAATCCAAAAACCATCCACACCCAAAACCTCCCCCCACCCCACTCACATTAACCCCTTAACCCCACAGCCAATCAATCATCCCGAAATTCAAAGCCGCGCCAATATTTTGACAACTCCGCAACCGGCCGCTCTCCAAACAGTCCCGCTCGATCCTATCTTCCAACTTGTTTCCCGCGTACATACACACCCGACTGGCCCTGTATATTTGGACAGAAGAGCAGCTCGGCACGCGCGCGCACGACAGCAGGTGAAGCTCACAGCTGCTCTCTACCTTGTCGGACAGCTGGACCGATATCGGCCGCATTCCGCTGATAAGCCGCGCGTGTCTTGCGTAAGTCGATTTTCCGGAGACACGTGTCTTACGTCCTTTTTTTTTATATGGAGGGGATACGTCGCGCGCGAGGACTCGTGTCAGCCGTCGGAATTTGAGAAAGGTGCCAAGCTGGATTTGTCGATGGCTTGGAAGCTTGCTGTATAGGGTAATTGGGGTAAAGGTGGACTTTATGCAAATGGGCAATATACAAGGAATTTACGGTTGTTTTTAGTGTCCGTGTATGCGTCTTCACCATCTCGGCAATATTTAATGAGTAAATAAACGATTTTTATTTTTGATAAAAAAATTCGAGCGAATCTTCAATCAAGGGTTGACTCTGAAAGTCCTTTATATTAAAGCAATAACAATTAATTAAAGATAAACATCCAACTGTAATAATTTACGAAAGCATTGAAATTAATCAGATCAAGCTATGAACTGTAAAAAAAACAATTAATACATTCAATAAACAAAAAAAAAGAAGACATCCTACCTCGAACAAAGTATTTAGACAGGCGTAATGACGCAATAAAACCGGAAGGGAAGCATATAAATAACAAGTGCAGATCGCTACGTAACACGGCAAACTATTCAGAGAAACTTATCGTCGTAAATTGTGCTTTCGAGAAGTTGTTATTAGATAAAGTAATTATATACGTATGCGATATTCGCAGCGAGTGCGCGAGGAATGAAAACGCATCCCCAATAACAATTCTATGAGCTATCGAATTCGCCCGAGCTATAAGCTCGAGCCGATAACGCGCCAAGTGCATCATAAATAATGAGATATGCCGAAAGGAGTAATCGATAATACGGGGGCTATTTTACATTTGTAAGTGTTATATAAATAATGTAAGTTGTCTCTTTCAACGCTAATATATTTCCGCTTTATTGTTTATTAAGCAAACGAGAGTTACTTCATCGGGGCTTGAGCTTCTTTGGGCCGCTCGCTTGTGTGGTTGTGTTGGGTTATTATTAATATTGTAATTATTTTCAGGTGGGTTCCGAATGGGATAGTTGAAAATATTTGATAAAGTTTGCTTTTTTGTTTGAAGGATAATACGACATATTATCAGTTTTCAAGAGAGTAAAAACTTTAGCTGTTCATTTATTATCTTTCTTATAGTTACAAAAAGTATATCAATTTGAAATAATAAAGAATGTATAAAGTTATTGATTAAATGTTTCAATTATTATAATTGCTAATTTATGTGTAATGAGTGTATCAAATTATAATAAAAATTTGTTTACTATAATAAGATGTTCTTTTAGATATGCTAAATGAATCGTTCGATTTAATATATTGATTATTCCAAACTATACTATTATCATACAAATAGTTATTAAGTAAGAATAATATATATATAATAAGCAATACTTAAAACGGCTTAAGTCTTATGCAAACTATTAATGAATATCTATCGAGAGCTTCAATAGCCGCACTTAATTCTTATTTAAAGAAAAGAAATCCTTGTACAGTCGTTAAAAGTTCAAGTATTAATAAAAGTTTTAGCTCTTGAGACCAACAGTTACTTCCAGCCGAACTCGAATAGATTGAATGTTAAAAATTAAAATATCATTAAACAAAATGTAAAAATAAAAGTACAAAAAAAAACAAAAAATATGAAAATAAAATCTGTTTGAAAGCTCTTTAAAAAAGCGATCAGTGGCGCAATATGAGCAGAGCAAAATTTCTTCTTACCGCGGGCATCGATCAGCAGGTCAGCCGCGGCGGCGGCACTTAACCCCCTTTTGCGGAGTTGCACGCTTTAACGCGAAAACGTTTTTTCCAGGAGAGAAAGCCACGAGACGGCTGGCCGTCATCATCCGCGCACTTAAATATTTTAGTGCTTTCGGAGAGAGAGCGAGAGAAAGAGAGAGAAAGAGAGACTCGTCCCTAGCCCAAGCTGCACGGGCGTTACGCTGTGTACTCGCACTCGTATACACATCCGTATACCTAGAGAGAGAGAGAGAGAGAAGAGAGAAGAGAGGAGTAGGAAAGTGGGCAAAGTGTAACGCGCCGATTTCCCACAGCGGGCGTTTGCATAATATTGCCGATGGCGTCACCTGCCCTCGACGCCACATCTTCTTGACCACATCCTTCCTTTATCTCTCTCTCTCTCTCTTTCACTCACTCACTCACTCTCTCTTTGCACATATAAACTTATACAGACAACGGCGTCACGCGTTTGCGTGTGCGCTCACTTTCGTGCCGAGAATGAATGAATTTGAGTGTTGTATACAGAATGAAAGAAATAAAGCGCTGTAAACACGGTTCTTTTTCTTTAATTATATTATATATAATATATAGTGTGTGTGAGTGTGTATATGCCTGAGTGTATATAATATGATAAATTTTGTGTGCTCATACCGAGTGTAAGTAAAAGAGAAGAGGAGGACGAAATCGCCGCGGGTGCTTACCCATATATAGCTTATATAGCTTAGATCGGCGCACGAGCGTGTGCGCGTATATACATATAGACACTCTTCGAAAAGCGAACGCGTAAAATCAGGCGCGTGTAAGACACGCAAGTGGCACACAAGCAAAGTATACAGGAGGCAAGCTTATACACGAAAAAGGAGATCTCCGCGGGCTCGCGACGCGTAATATAGGATACATAGAGGGCCTAAAAGAAAAGAGACACACGAGCGCACGGTGCGCTGCTGCTGCTGCTGGCACCGCTGCCGAACCTGGACGATATATATCGTGCCTGGATCACCTTACGCGCTCGCATATATACATACGGTTCTCACAGGACTGCTCCTTCGAGGCTAACGACCTTGCACACTCTCTCTCCCTCTCTTCTGTAGCTCTTTCTCGTATACATATACGAGCCCTTTAAAAAGCGGCCCTCTCCCCCCCCCCCTCTCCCTGTCTCTCTTCGGCTCCTTTTCTTCTCTCTCAAGTGGAAGTGGTTTTTAGCGGGCGAGCGAGTGCGCGGATGTGTATTGGCTTGCAGAGAGGGAGGGAGAGGGAGAGTCGTGTTCCCATGTCGACGAGGAGCCAGACTAGCGAGCTCTCTCTACTTTCGGGTTACGCGCGCCCTGCTCACGTCTCGGAAATCTATATGGCGCAATGAAGTTTTCGAGCCTGCGCCACTTGAGAGACTCCAGTTGACGAGGACGCGGATTGATAAGAAACAGATTTTTCAGTGCTTAGTTCTGGGATATTAGCTTGCGCTG
>JAPYZA010003368.1:0-24883 GCA_030522685.1 Eupelmus azureus | reverse complement strand
TGCAAATGTTTATGATTTATAGTGATAAAGGGGGTGAAAACTTTATGTAGTCATTTCTCTATTTTCCCTCCACTTAAAAGAGTCAAATTTTTTTTTTAATTCATATTTTTCGTGCTCTACACGATGGTATAGGTTTTATACGTTAACCTTTGGGGGTCGGTTTCTTATATGGTCGTGGGCATCGTTCTTTTTCAATAGAAGACTTTAGTTTTGGTATAAAACAATTATTAAAAAATAACAATGAATTATACTAAAAATATAATAATTATTTACTTTATTATTATTTCCAGGATATATTATTGCTGGAGGGTTTGGATTTACTCATCTCCCTATGGTACCTGTCATTCTTGATTTTATAATTCCTCTAAATAAAACTCGTGATAGAATATTATTTATAAAAGCTGAGTACATAATAGATCCGTTCGAGCATTATTATTCAATTTACTTATATTACTTATTAGTGACTTCGCTGTCCATTACTCTAATTGCTGTCGTTGATACTACTTATACCATAGTAGCTCATCAAAATCTTGGCGCTTTAGCTGTTGTCACGTAAGTTTCTTTAATTACAGCTATATAAAAAATAAAATTGTTTTTTTAAAACACATTTTATTAAATATATTTAGATAGATAGATATAATTTATTATTGTAATAATTAATTACAAACAAAATAAATTGGTCATAAATATTAACGTCTATTACATAGGTCGATGTCTTTCATTGAATTGCAATTGTAAAGTATCACAATGCTGAACAATAATATCACAAGTTGCTTCACGTATTACAAAGTATCACAGCTTGACAGTAGCATTCTTATATCTATCAGTCAAGTTTTTTAAAATCATACGATATTCATGACTAAAATCTAAGGCAGGTAATCATCACAACTGTTTAAAAAACTGATCTCATGACCATCTCAGAAAATACTTATCCTAGGTGTGTAAATAAAACTGAGACTAGATATGTATAAAAATGTAAATAGTTAATATATTAAGTCAAAAATAAAATGTAAAAATATGCGAGTTGTGACGTTGAAATATAAAATAAAAATAAAGTAAAATTAAAACTTATCAATTAGTCTTATGAGGTCAGATCACATGTTTAATATTGTATCGCGCCCACGCATTATCACAGTCAGAGTCGCACATATGCTTCAGTCCACATTCACACCAACCAGTCATACTTAAATACAGTCATATACCCTCTATAAAATAAATTAGGATGGGAAAACAGACACTGATTACGGCACGACAATGAAAGTAATACATTAGGACGTTTAGCACAAGGGCATAAACGAATAAATTAGTATCAGACTACACTTCATTACACAAAAACTGTTTGGGTTAGTCTTGATTTAGGAATTTATCGAATGTAACTGATATGTCCATGATTTTTATTTTTTTATATACCAAGTTAATTTTATTATGTGCTTGGCAGTATTAATATTTTGATAAAACTTTATACAAACATGTATAGAAGTGTTAATCATTTAGAAAATATCGCTATGATAAAAAGTAAATAAGCCAGCGAGCAAGCCCTTGGTTAATTGCAATATTATCATAATTTTAATGTAATTCTAATTAGATGCTTTACAGTTGAATTATATGCACCTGGAGTAAAGTCGATAATTTCATGGGGTAATTGTTGCCCTCGCTACGTTCGTGCAGCAAAGATTAATATGCGACTTTACTCGCTTGGTGCATAATGTATTACAATATATCGACTCAAAAAGCGGGACAAAAATAGAATTTGATTCCTTACAATTTTTTCCCGAAAATTTACTTTATTAAGACTTATAATTGTTTTGCAATATTATAATACATAAAAAAATATATACTAAATTTTTTAATGAAATTGGAAGAGATCAACTTCTAAAACATGTCTAAATTAGAAATTTCAAGTAAGTATAATATTAGAAAAATTTTATTTTGTTTCAGACATCGAGTAATGAAGGCAACTGTGGATTACGATCCAACAACGAATTCTGATTATAAAAAAATTCGTCATGCTGTATATTTGTACAAGCAAGTGTTACAGTTAAGTCAAAAGTTAATTAGTTTATTATTTTTTTTATTTGATTTTTTGAAAAATAGTATATTTGAAAACAGGGATAGAGGTCGATTATTTTTAAAAATTAATTTGTTTATTTCTATATCATAGTAAAAATTTTTATTTTTAATCTAACTTAAGTTCAAATAATTTTGTATTTACATATTTATATTTATTTAGGTTTGCAGAATTAATTGAAACTTCATATTCAACATTATTTCTTTTTATAATTATTTGTTCCATACTCGGTCTTAGTACGAGTGCAGTTGTTGTAAGTAACTTAAATAGTATAAATTGCATTAAAGAATGATGAATAAAATTATTTATGCTTATTCAACCAAAATTAACTTCAGAGATGGACATTTTTCTTGACAAATAAACATTTTATGGAAAATTCAGATAAATAATATAATTTAATTTTTATACCAGAACTTATTTGGTTCATATAGTGCCAAAAATGTTAAACAGAGGGCCTTTTTCTTGAAAATTGAGTGCGTTAGAGCATGTTATGGAAAATCAAGATAAAATATATAATTTAGATTTGAATTGCATTTATATATTTTTACTTGAGACGGCAAAAGCTAGAACCTATTACTAAAGTACATACATTGTACTACAAAAAAAAGTATTATTAACCTATAAGTAATATTCATTTTATTTTTTGATTGCAGGCTATAAGTAGTATTTATAACAATATAATTACAGATGCTGTAAGAACATTCCTAGCAGTGGTAGGCATCTCGGTACATTTGTTTTACATTAGTTGGCCTGGTCAAATTCTCTTAGACCAGAGTCATAATTTATTTGTATCGATGTAAGCCTTTTATTTTTAAAAAGAAGCAGTATACCACAGATTTTCGTTTTACTGGCATATTAGTATTATTATATACTTTGTTCAAACTAAGGTTGAATCACATTTTGCAAAATTGTATTTATATATCAACTCTGAAAACTTTAAAAATATATATTAACAATTAATTATTATCAATAATGCTAATGACAGAAAATAAAAATTCATGGTCTTCTACTTCTTCTTCAATACCAATGTAATTAACGCTTTAAAACTAGTTATAATCAAATTGATCGGCCTTTCCGAATTCATACCGTTTTATAATGGGCAGAGCATTAATAGTATTAGTGGTTCAGAAAGGCCAATAAATTTATTTATCACAATTTTCGACAAATATGAAAATTTTATGCTTTAAAACTAGGCTATTGTGCTATGACGGTATCATATTTATTGGCCACAGATTTTGGTCAAACTTTAAAGAATATTCAATGGGATGGGATTCATCTAGAAACCTTTTCTTATAAAAATTATAACTGAAAACATTTAAAAATTTTGTTTTATTATCTTCGTTAGAAATGTAATTCTCTTAAAATAATAACAGTGCGAGATATCTACTAATATTTTGGGTGTGGTACAATTTGACTACGTTATCGAAAAAATTTTTTCAATTAATTTTTTCAATTAAAATTTTTTCAAGTAATTTTTTTTATACATATAAAATAATAATGCGACTTATTATATTAAAAATAATACCTGAGTGCGCTTCCTTTATGCGTTTTGAGACATTATATAAAGTTTCAGAAGAATCCATTAAGTTATAAAATAGAAAGCTTTGAAAAACTATTTTCGAGTGTATTTCAGAGATAAGAATATAATTTGTTTTAAACCTAAAATACAAAGTTTTCTCTTTGAAAAAGTAAAATATAATTTTTTCTCACTAGATATGCAAATCAATGGTATAACATTTCACAAAGAGGGAAGGTATTATTAAAAATTCTTATGTTAAGATGCATAAAACCTTGTATGTTCACCGCCGGGAAGTTGTATGTTATGAATTTTGAAAATTTTGGATCTGTAAGATTTGTAATAAAAAATATTAATTTTATTGAACTAGGTGTAGTTTATGACATATCTATTCTTGTTTAGATTCTTAAAACAGCTCTAACTTACGTTACTGCTGCTGTATCATTTAGAAATTAACTTTAAGATTCATCAAGAAAAGAAATTATGTCTCTCAGACATCAGAGGAAGTATTCGGTAAATGTAATAATCACTTTACATTTTAGGTTGAAATCTGATGCCATATAATAATTATTTTTTTTTTTAGGGAATTGTGATTATACGAATAATATAGCAAAAACTCTTGACCACGTATTATCTAGGAATTTGACCCCCACCATGATGAAGAGCAAGATCTTTTCCAGATTTTGGATATTTTTAAAATATTTTTACGAAAATCTAAAAAGAAAATGATAACTAATCTGACCTATGTAAGAAAACATTAAATTTACTGAAATAATTATTTTTGAAAAAATTTATTTGTACAATTTATTTACAATGTAATTTGTAAACACAAAGTAATATACTAAATAAAAAATATACTACATTACATTCTGAATTTGGGATGAGTTTGAAAAATCATTATTTCATGACAAGCATGAATTCATAATTAAATTAAAAAAAATTTGTATTACTATTTACAAAAATATAAAAACTATTAAATGTTTTTCATAAAGTTACAAATATGTTTATTATAAATATATAACATAAGCTATTTTTGGTGATTTTCTACCTTGTAAGCCATGAACTGGCAATTAAGCGGAATCATTTTTACCAGGATTTATAACTTTATGAGAACTAATAAGTTTTGTTAATCATCTTACTATTTAATAATAGAATAAATTCAATATCTTTATGAAAATTTATTATTTAAATTAAGTACATGTACGAATCAGCTCCGCGACTAATGCGAATCAATCCCGAGTCTGAGGCCAATTCAAACAAATGAATTAATTTTATTTGTTGAAAAAAAAAAAAATAAGATAAAATTAAAAAATGCTTTATATATGGTCAATCCTACAGTCAAGTACGATCAAAAACTTTATAAGTATATATATGTATGTACGAAAACAGCCCGGATCTTATACATCATTATAAAAAATAATGGCATTTTGGTATCTATATACATGAATTAAGACAATTAAATTATTATAGAAAAACTTTTAAATCTTTCCCGTATTAAAATAATAATTCTAAGAACAAAGCATTACTATAAAGTATATATCGACGCTTCAGACGAAGAAAAACGGAATTCAAAAAATGGCTAAAATCAAACATATTTTTCGGCGAGTTACAATTAATTTAATTAACATTTAGCTATTTTTTGAATCCCGTTTTTCTTCGTCTAAAGCGTCGATATATATTGTGAAAAGCTCAACAAAATAGCAATAAATAAGTATTGTCTCGATTTGAACTTTCGCTCATTTTCTATTCGTATAATAATTTACTAACAAATTTTGATTAAACCTCATTTTCACGATGAGGAAATATATATTGTATATTGTATTTTTCTTTTAATTATGATGAGCAAGAAAAATACATGTTTATATATTAATTTAAAAATGTCATAAAAATATTTATAATATGTATTTATATTTATTTATAGTATTTATTTATTTCAGGGATATGTAAAAAAGGAATTATTCTAGGAAGAGAATTAACAATGAGTTGGAGAAATAACTTATATTGCGTACCTTTTAAAAAAAGTTTATTTGAAAATTTGATTTTCAATTTAGAAATAGCGATTTATATATATTTCACATGTTGCTCAAGTGAAATACTTTTTTGACTTAATTCAGTTTCTGATTCCGACATGTATTTGATTTTCTGTTTCTTGGATAAACGTATTTCTGTTTCTTATGTATTATTAGAATTCAAATTTAATGTTTCAATTGAAGGTTTTTCAATTTTAATTGTGATTTTCTTTTTAAGGTCTGAACCATTTTCACTAAAACTGCCGCTATTAATATCTTGATATTCTGAGTCAGTAGATGGTGGAATTTGTTCATCTTTAAGCTTTTTTCGTTTTTTCTTGTCTTTTTTTGATATTTCAACTTCATTTACATTATCAGTAGGTGTATTTTTTTCTATCTTAATTTTTTGCCCCTTATGACTTTTTTGACTTAGTTCAGTTTCTGATTCCGATATGGATTTGCTTTTTGGTTTCTTCAATAAAGGCATTTCTGTTTCTTGTGTATTATTAAAATTCAAATTTAATTTTTCATTTGAAGATTTTTCAGTTTTAATTAAGATTTTGTTTTTAAGGTCTGGACCATTTTCACTAAAACTGCTGCTATGAATTTCCTGATATTCTGAGTTAGTTTCTGAAATTTGTTGATCTTTATGCTTTTTCCGTTTTTTGGATGGATTTTTTGATATTTCAACTTCATTCACATTATCAGGCGGTGTATTTTTTTCTATCTTAATTTTTTGCGCTTTATGGCTTTTTTGGCTTAAATCAGTATCTGATTCAGATGCGGATTTTCTTTTCCTTTTTTTCGATGGAGATTTTTCTGGTTCTTCTATATTACAAGAATTTGAATTTAATTTTTCAACCGAAGATTTGTTTTTTATCTCACTTTCTGGATTAGAATTCACTTCAGAATCATTGTCAAGTGTTCGTTTTTTTTCAGTTTTAATTAAAATTTTCTTTTTAAGATCTAAACCATTTTCATTAAAACTGTTCTTAGTAATTTCTTCATTTTCAGACTCAGAAGTTGCTGGAATTTTTTCATGTTTACGTTTTTTCTGTTTTTTTGTTAGATTGTTCGATACTTCAGAATCATTCACATTATCAGGCAGTGTATTTTTTTCTATCTTAATTTTTTGCTTCTTCAGAGTTTTTTTATTTAATTCACTTTCTGATTCAGATGTGGACTTCCTTTTCCGTTTTTTCGTTGGAGATTTTTCTGGTTCTTGTGTATCACAAGAATTTAATTTTTCAATTGAAGATTTTGTATTAGAATCCACTTCAGAATCACTATCAAACGTTATTCGTTTATTTTTTGGTTGAGATAAAATATCTTTTTTAAGATCTGAACCATTTTCACTGAAACTCCTCCTAGTAATTTCTTGAAATTCAGACTTATAAATAGCTGCTATATTTTCATCAAAAAGTTGACAGCCTTTCAAATATTCCCTAAAAATAATAAAAAGTTAATTTAGAATATTATTTAATTTTTATTAAAAATATTAAATTTTCAATAAATCTTTATTTATAGAGCAGTTTAACAATTATACGTTATTTAGGAAATTAACGAAGTTCGATAATCCTACTATTACTGACTAAACAGGACCTATTTATTATTCAATTATTCGAAATCGCTGGTTTCATAAAAGCGAAACGTCGATTTTGTGACAGCAAAAATAATTATCTTTACTGAATTTCGGTAGTTCCAGAAAAGAATAGATGAATACAATAATATATGTTAGAAGTAGAATAAGAGAGCTAAAAGAGGAGTGCAAAGTGGGGATACTGAAACAGCAGGTAGAAGCAGAACAGGGAAAATGTATAAAAGAAGAAAAAAGGACATGAAAGAGAAATGGTGAGCAGGGATCTCGGAGTTCTCCAGACCAAAAACATTCACAACTATGAAATAAATAAGGAATAAAAAGAAGAACTTCCAAAGAAAAAGAATTAAGTAACCTAAAATTAACTGAAGAAGAACGAAGAAAAAACAAAGTATAATGCATAAAAAAAAGGGAAAAAAAAAAAAAAAGTACGTACAGAAAAGAAACAAAGAAACCTACGAGAAGTAGGGAACAAAAATAAATAAATTAATAATGGACAAAGATTTTCTATAAAATTTAGAAAAAACTAAAGAAATCAAGGGAAAGTAGAGGAGAGAGAAAAAAGAAACTGGAAGGGATAAAGAAGGAATTTAAAAAGTCAAGAAATCAAAGGAAGGAGTGAGAATGCCAAAACAAATTTAAAAAGTTTCTGGAAAATTTCTCATATTATGTAAAATTACTGATAGAATAAAATATATTGAATTGTATTTACTCTTTGTGCAATGATCCACGCATATACGGCAGCCTTGTTTTATAATCTATTTCATCAGGAGTAAAACGCACTTCTTGACCAACCTGTACTTTATCACCTGGCCATTCTTCTTGTTCTGTGTCTTCTTCATCTCCTTCATTCTCATAGTTATCAGGTTTAGGAACTGATACATTAAAAGCTTTGTGAACTAAAATTCCTATATGATTTGTACCTTTTTTATTTACAAAGCCTAAAAAAAATATAAAATATTAAATATACATACTACTCACATATTACCAAAGATGAATAAAGAGATTGTTCCTCTAATTATCATAGAGAACCACAAAAATATAGACAAAAATATATAAAGTAGAATTAATTCTATATAAAGTAGAAGATATTTACTCTAAATAAATCAAAAAAAATGTAAAACACATTAAAGAAGTGTGTAATGTTTAAAAATTAATAACCTATTCCTTTAGTTACAGTTTTTAAAACTTGTCCATGATGCTGTTTTCTGTTAATGAAAACTTGTTACTAAAAAGAAACAAATCTCTATCTTTTGTTAAAGATTTTAGTTATTGATCATGTATAATATTTATACGATTATTGATGCAATTTTCAATTATTAAATTGAAGGCAGATTTTTTCATTTAAATTTAATAGGTTTCTATAGTTTAACTATTACTGATTAAATTATTATGTGTACAATTTTTCAATTATTCAATGCTATTTATATGCATACATAATCGCACACGTATAATAATACTATTTAAATATTCAATTAATATGAATTTTGAAAACCATTTTAGCACAAACCTTTCAGGCTGCGACCAACTTCTGGCCTAAAAATATAAAAATCCGCTTCAACATCTACATGCAGAAAACACATATCATACAGAACATCTCCTAGAGGCGATAAAAGTTTTGGATTTTTATACGCCAAAACCAAACCATTCAATCTGAAAGCACAAAACAAGAAATTCAGGTATTTCGGAGTAAAAATGATTCACATCCTAGAGTTGAAAACATTACACGACTGGTTACAAATATAAGCTAGCCTCAGTTCAAAACCACTGTCCCCACCAGCACAGCGGCAAGCAAAAGCAACAAAAGTCTTTAAAAGAACAAGAAAAACAAAAAATCCAACGTACTCGGGATCGTAAGAATTAAGACTAGCGCTGAGGATCTCGTGGAGAGCAGCGTTGAGGTCAGTCAGGTGGTACGGTTGCAGACCGAGATGCTTCTGCACCCGCTCTTGATGAACGCACGAGTCTTCGTCCTCGAGGAGGCCTCTTAATTCTAAATTCGTCCAGTAAATCCCGGTCGTCGTTTTGAAGCCCATCGCAAACTTAGCGGCACCGCTAGATTGCACTAGGGCAACGTTTGAGGTTAGCGCGAGACAAACAAACTACACGTGCATGCTGCCATGAGTCTGACGTGCGCACTGTATCACTATATATAAGTACTATTGAGTTTCCATATGATACGCGAGAATATAATTAGTGTACCTATACATATAGATATATAAATGTGGTATTGTGGGATGGGGATGTTGGATATGCTTGCGGGGCGGCTGAGATTGTTGCTCTATAAAAGTGCAATTGTGGAATAAACAGTGTGAGTTTGGATTTAGTACAATTTAAAAATTACATAGAGTTAAAAAATAGTTTTTGTAAATAATTCTCTAATTATTTTTTATAATTTATAATGATTTTTCATTAAAAAATTATGAATTTTCATTAAGTATTAGATGTAATAAAATTGTGCCGATTAAATTAAAAAATTTTTGGAAATGTTAATGCCTAAACTGAAAAATATTTTTAACTTTTTAAATTTTTTACTTCAACATCATAAAGAAAAATAACACTAGACCCTAGAAACATTTCAGGGCATCAGCGCCGCTCTACTGTAACTAAATAACTAGAATTACCCATAAAACAAACTGTTGATGCGGTTTAAAAAACAAACAGAAATGCATTTCCCGTTATTTCAAAAATCGTAACTGAACAAAATAGAATATTTCGATCAACAGTATAAAACATCAATCTCACTTTTGCGCACGCGTAATAAAATCATGTCATCGTCAGAATCAGCAATCGTTTCGCCTCCACCATAATCCCCACCTTTTTTTCTGCAGACTATATACATCCAACATATATCCAGATACTTTATGTTTTGGCGGTATGCAGTGCAGAAGCCGTGAAAAGCGCGCCACCGTTTTTGCGTTGTTGTCCGCGTTTTATTGTTTATTATCATGTAAAACTCGTACGTGACCTTTCGTTTTGTGCCTAGTTTCTATCTACTCTTTATTTGAAACGTTATGTTGAGTAGTGCGTGGAAGATAAGGTGGTAAAATGAATACGAAGAAATCGGACGAGCTGGAGAACAATGAGAACATTGATAATAATGGCTGTGATATTAGGTGGCGAGATTGCTCTGGATCTCAGGAAATGTTTTCAGGTATTTACCATGGGTGATGTTGAAATGCTGATGTGTTATGAAGTGAATGGAATTAATGTTTGGGTGAACCAAAATAAGGAGAATGTTGAGCTGATGGTCTTTGTTTTGGTTCACTCTTAGAAAGTCATGTAAAAAACTTTGTTTAATTCATTTGTTTTTTTTTCTATATTATAGTATATAAAATGTTAAATGACATTTTGTTGCGTACAATGTATATATTGAATTGTAGATGTGCGTCTAAACGTTATTATGTATCTGTTTAATATTTTTCATAGATGACGAACAACTGAAGAATTTACCTTTATTCTCTCCAATTGTTCCAGTAAAAAATGAGACTCTTAATTCTTCCACGATTTCGTTAAAGACACCTATACTTTGTTCAAAAGTAACTGAAGTGTATGTATATATACTAGAATTTGTATTTAATAAATCAGTTAAATATTAAAATTCTAATTTCTTTCTTATTTTTGCTTTTTAAAAATTATGTAGTTTTATATTTGAATATATGTTTGAATATATTATTTATAGAACTCCTGGAAAGGCTACAGTACCGAAAACTCCAGCTGATCTACAACCTTTCATAACAAAAACAAGTGTGTTATGGACTAGTGACATGGAAACACCGCAAAGTAAATTAGATGAAAAATCTGAAAGTTCTAATAAAACTATAAATTCCATTGACATTGTAAGTATTTTTATTTGATCTATTACTTTTTTTTTTAAATTAAAATTTATTATTAAATGACCCATGATTTAATTATGTAAAATTAAAATTTTAAAGTAGTTTGAATTTAATTGACTTATTAGCTAACTTCATTCACAACTAACTTCATTAGTATTTATATCAAACTCAATGCTGTATGCCTCTATTGCTGTATACAAATGTAATAAAATTTAGCCAGGATACGTACGTATTTAAAATAAAATTAGCCTATAATTTTGAAACTATTAATGCATTCATTTATTGGTAAGGGTAGTTTTTATTTCTATCATAGAGAAAATAGAAAATATTTAATTACTTCTTTAAATAGAAAAAATAAATATAAATAAATTAATAGAAATGTAACCAAAACTTTATTTTATGTATTAGAATAATACAACACCAAACAGGCGATCATGCAGTCCAACTTATGACAAAATGAAGACAATTAAAATGGATATTACTTCCCCAGTACTTGGTGGAAAAAAGAGATCTAAGCGAAAAGTAAAGCGTAGAATACTTAATAATTTAGGTTTAGAATTAGATAATAATAATGATCAACAAACCAGTATTAGTAGTAATAGTGATAGAGTACCATCTGAGCCAACAAGTCTAGCCAGTAACGATGTTGCTTTTGACATTGAAACAGAAGTTAATACATCGATAACAAAAGAATGCAATGTAATATCTAATAAAGAAGATATTAAAGAGTGCAATCCATCAACCATTACTAAAACTACAGAATGTACGATATTAACAGTTAAAGAATGTAGTACATCGAATAAAACAGAATTTAAAGAAAATAAAAAACTGGAAGTAAGTATATAAACTTTTATGTTACAAAATTTATTTTTAACTACAATATTTACATTTATATTTTTAATTAAAGCAAGTGCTAATAAATAATTTTATTTTCAGGAAGCTGTCATTTTTGATAAAAATAGTAATACTTCCACTCAAGACTTTTTCTCTAATGCATCGTTTAGTTCTATAGATCGATTATGTTGTAGTGCTATCCAAGAAGAAAAACCAACACCAAATTTAGATGAACCAAAAGATAATAAAATTAATGAAGTTATTAAAAAGGAAGTCAATGATGAAGAAGAAAGTAAAACATCAAATGTTGGTAATGATGTTCTTGAAAGAATAGCTGCTATCAGGCGCAACCAAAAACCTTTAAAAAGGTTGAGCGATGTTAATCACACAGTTATACCAAAAGAAGTATTTTCAAAGTCACTCATAGAATTAGAACTTGCAGATGCAAAATTTAATGAAATAAAGAAAACTGAAAATGTACAACGTAAGCCTCTTCAGTTAAAATCTTTTCAATCTCTATCAACAATTGAAAATGAAATATTTGTTAAAAAAGAAAAATCACCAATTCAAGAAAACATGTCTAACTTTTCATCTCAACTTATGCCAGCTGACATCATGGATGATTGGCACACAGATATCGAATTAGATAATTATACAGATAAGCATAAGCAAATTGATGAACTAATTGATTCTAATGCAAATGTTAATTTTTCAAAAGCTAATGGAAAGAAAATTTCTATTAATGAAGATAATCTAAAAAATCGTATGAAAATATATTCTGAAATTGAAAATGAAATTTGTAGTACTGATGATTTTTTAACATTAGGAAAATCTAATGTGAAATCTACTTTATTAAAAGAACCAAGAAATCAGTCTAAATATGTTGGTTCTTTAAGTAATAATGTTAATTTAAAATCTAAAAATATTCCTATTAATAATAAGTTATTGAATACAAATAATGATCATAAAGAAAGAACAAATGAATTTTCAACAATTAATGGAAGAAACATAGCCATAAGTGAAGGTGAAATACTTGATTGTGCAAAAAGCTCTAAAAAATTAGAAAATGATATAAATAAGCCAAATCGAGAACTTGATTTTGAAAAAAATAATGTACTAGAGCAAAAACCAACTATAAAAGATGAGATTAAAGAAAATGAATTTTCATTAAATAATTACAAAAATGAAAAAGATAAGAAAGCTGAAACATTAAAACTTTATCAAGAGTTGGACTTAAAAGAATTTTTAGAACCAAAATTTACACCTGAAAGTACTGAAGATGTAGATGATGGTTTCACAACAGCTGCAGGCAAAAGTATAAAAGTAAACCAAGAAAAAGAAAATTATTATTCCAATATTTATAATGATTTAGATGATATCAATGAAGGCAACTCACTTAACGTAAAGAAAAATAAAACGAAATTCAGTAATAAACCAAATGATAAGGCATTACTTGTATTTGATAAAAACGAAACAAATACAGTTGTAGATGATGGTTTCTCAACAGCTGCAGGCAAAAGTATAAAAGTAAATCAAGAAAAAGAAAATTATTATTCCAATATTTATAACGAATTGGATGATATCAATCAAGGCAACTTACTTAACGTAAAGAAAAATAGAACAAAATTCAATAATAAACCAAATGATAAGGCATTACTTATATTTGATAAAACCGAAACCAATAAAGTTGAAGACGATGGTTTCTCAACAGCTGCTGGAAAAAGTATAAAAGTAAATGTAGAAAAAGAAAATTATTATTCAAATATTTATAATGAATTGGACGATATCAATCAAGGCAGCTTACTTAACGTAAAGAAAAATAAAACGAAATTCAGTAATAAGCCAAATGATAAGGCATTACTTATATTTGATAAAAACGAAACGAATAAAGTTAATGAATCACCAAAAATTTTCATAAAAGAAGAACCAGATATATCAAGAACAGAAACAACAAATAATGGTTTTACAAATAGTAGTAAAGGAATACAAAATTATAATGATAAAGAAAACGTGCATTCAAAAATTCATAGTGAATTAGATAATAACGATGAAAATAATTCATTAAATGTAAAGAAAAGTCAAGCTTCTAAAGATTTAAGTGAATTTAATAAAAAAGAGTCGAACTTAAACAATAAACTTCCAGAATTTCCAGTGAAAAAAGAATTGGAAATATCAAATATAGTAATGCCGACTAATACAGTTATGAATGATGGATTTTCAACAGCTGGTGGAAAAGATATTAAAATAAATTTTGAAAAAGAAAAGTATTATTCAAACATTTATAATGAACTGGATGATATTAATAATGAAAAAGATTTTATTAATTTAAAAAAGAATATTTCATCAAATACTAAATCTAATATAAAAATTAGCAGTAAACCTTTGGTTGCATTCAATAGAGGGCAAAATAAAATTAATTTACAAGAAAAGCTGAATAAGGATATTCGCAATGAAAAGTGCTTTCTTAATGAAAATAAGAGTGTGTTATTTAAGGTAAACAACAATATCAAGCCAATTGTCACTAATACAGAAAAAACTGGAAGAGTGGCATCAAAATTATCTATAAGCAGTGATACTGATGAAGCCTTTTATGATCTTGGAGATGTAGAAAAACTGCTTGTTTCTTCCAATCAAGCAAAAAGTGAAAATTGCTTTACTATACCTGATACAACAAATATTTTGAAAAAAGCAAATCAAACATCAACTGTCACTTCAAGTACACAAAATCATTCTTCAATAACTAACAAAAGAAAACATGGAAATGCAGAAAATTTATTTTTAGATGAAAAATCAACTAAAATAATAAAAAATGATTGCAGTTTATTGAAAAGTGTACAAGAGAAAAAACTATTAGAGACCGAAAGTGCTTTAAAAAATATGCCCAACAAAAGCCAAGTAGGAATATTTAAGCAAAAATTGGAAAATTGTGAATCAAAGCGATCAGAAAGGTGCAGATCTTTTGGTGGATTTCCAGTAAGTAATGAAGGAGTTACTGCATTAAAATTAAATAAATCAGATCCCCTTGATGAATCAGTGATGAACCAACCGCTACAAAAGTGTTTATCGGTCAGTCAGTGCTTTGATTCACATTCTGACTCTTGGTTATCTAAAGTCGAACTCAGTTATCTTAATAATAGTAAAATTAAATCACCTGATCCAAAGATAGAAAAGAATGGCAAGCACGAGGAAGTTAAATTAACTGTGCCCAGTGATTGGAAACCAGAAGTATGTGATGAATTTTCAGGATTTACCTATAAAGAATGTACTGAAAGTTTTCGTTATTACACAAAATTTAAAAGGTTTCTTAAAAACGAACGTACAGAATATGATCACGATACCGAACTAAATATTGAAAGTGGCCATACGATTTCATTATATAATCAAACATCGTCAAAGCAACGAATTCTTTTACAGTGTAAATATAATGTAGATATAAAAAATACTTCAAATGAATCAAATTATATTTTAGTAGAAGCTAAGCCAGAAATAATCCCGATTAAATTACCCGAAGATCGTGAAGTAAAAGCTCCAGTAGAAAAAGCTAAAACAGAGAAACATTTAGAAGCTTTTGGAAAGCGAAAACACGCAGATACCGATAGCGATACGCCATTGACAACGTTAAAGAAGCCCAGGGTAGGAACCGAACTTCAAGGTAGAAAACTATTTTCGGACGAATCTGATACCGAAGAAAATAATCTTAATTGTGAGAACTCGGTCGAATCTGCACAACCTGGATTACTTCCTTGTGAAGGTGCGTGTGTGCTTACGGCGCAGGAAGAAGAAGATTTGTCAGAAGAACGATTAAACGCTGTTTTACTGCAGGTAATTTGTTGACAATTATTTATTTAGTATTTTACAAACTATTACAATTTTATAATGTATTGACTTTCACAGGAGAAAATCATTAGAAATAAAAAGCGGATGAAAGTAAAACCTGTGATGGGTAGTATGTTACGCGAGCGTCTTGCAAATAGCAAAAATCGAATGTCATGGTCAGAATTAGTAAACAATTCAGTGCCTAGAGCACGTAGCATACAACAAGTAAAATATTTTTAAAAATTTAATTTCTTTTTCTTGTACAGTTTATGAAAAATGTAAATATTTCATTTTATAATTTTGAATTTCATAGATAAAAGAAAATCATTTGGATGTTAATATACTTAATGTTACTGCAGCCAATGCTACTTGTTATAAATTTTTAACGTCTAATGTTATTGAGTAAGTTGTTTATTGAAATATGCCTTATTTTTTAAATACTTTCTTATAGCTTGTATAACAAATAACATTTTTAGGAATAAAAGAATTGCAAGTTTGGACGTTGGGGATGGTGCTCTTTTGATTTTCGATGAAAATGGTCATGCAGGAATTTCTGAATTTTCAGAAGCATTTTTAGCAATGCCGGGTGTAGAACCAAAACTTGTACCTACAGGTTGGATTGAAAATCACTACAGATGGATTGTATGGAAACTTGCTTCAATAGATCGAATAAAGTTTAATTCTAGTCAATTACCACAGTAAGTCTGATAAGTAAAACTGCTTATTATTTAGTAGTTTTAGTAATTTAAGATTTTATAAATCCATTCAGATTTTCTTGTTTGATATTTTAAACGTTTATAATACATGCGTAAAAATATTTATACTTTAAATATACATTTTGCTATTGATCCTAAAAAATATTTAATTTATTTAGAAAATACTGAAAGTATAATTAATATTTTACTTCTTTCTGTAGATTCTTAACACCTGAGCGAGTTATGAAAGAACTCAAATATCGTTATGATCGTGAAATAGATAAAGCTCAAAGACCCGCATTAAGAAGGATTCTAGAGAAAGATGACGTCCCAACTCGCCGAATGGTCTTGTGTATTTCTTCAATCAAAGAGGTAATTTTAAAAAAAATTTTAAAATTAAAAACGAGTACATTAACTTTATAAAAAGTTTATTGTAATATTAATAATTAGTATTTTCTTTTCAATTTAAAAATTTTGTTTTTATTTTCATTTATTCAATGCATGTTTCAATGAAATAAATAATTTTTTTAAATAAAACATTTTCAGAATACGAACACTGAAGAGGTAGAGAAAGAGAAAGAGGTCAGAGCTATGTTAGGTTTGACACGATGGAAGATCGAAGCCACGGACGGCTGGTACGACATTCCGCTCACCATTGATAGTGCAATGTCTAGTTACATTTCGGCTGGCAAGATTAAAGAAGGCACTAAGATCATAACGTATGGTGCCGAATTATTAGAATGCGAGCGAGGATTTTTTCCCTTAGATGTAAATCTATTTTTTATAAATACATTTATTTATCAATTTATTTTTCTTGATTAACGAAATAAATTTAATGTTGTTGATGATTTGCTTAGAAACCAACAAATGTTAGTTTGAAAATTCACACAAATTGTACAAGAAGAGCCAAGTGGGATACGAAATTAGGGTATCAAAAAACTTCAAAACCAATACCTATAAAACTGAGAAATATTGTTCCAAGCGGTGGATTGATTGGCGAAACGACAGCTGTTGCTGCAAGAATATATCCACTTTTATACAGAGAAAAAACTCCAGATGGCCAATCAAGTATAAACTTATAATTATTCTTAAAATTTTTAAATTAAACGATATTGTAAATTTAATAATTATGTATATAACTTTCAATTTTTAAGTATATCGAAATGCACGATGCGAAGAAAAAGCTGTAATCGCCCACGAGCGCGCCCTCGAATTAAAAGTAGATGCTATGTACGCAGAGGCCCAGAAAAATTATGACTCGAAAAAAAAATCAGAATCAGACGAAGATCTTGAAAATTCTCAGGTAATTATAAAAAAAAAGGTTTCATATTTACATTAATATATACATAATCTGTAAATCTGTAAATAAATTGTAAAATTTTAATAAATGTAGGGGCAAACTATGACACATACAAGAAATCGTAATCTGAACCATTGGGAGAGGAAACAAGAAGAATTCAAACAGAAGTTAGAATCACAGGTACGCCAAGGTCTGCCGCCACCCCGACAGGTGACGCCAGTTCTTAAAGTACGTCTAGTCGACGACAAGACGACGGTTATCTTGACAATCTGGGGGGCTAACGAAGATTCGAGCTATGATATTAAGGAAGGCAGTACCATTACAATTTACAATTGTTTTGCAATGGGTAGCAGGTAATAAATTCAGTATTTAAACATGTTTTTGAGTTAGATAATTATATTGTAGATTTGATTTTTTATTTTATTATTTATGCGAGGACGAAATGTAAAAAATCTGTTTTCTTCGGTAATCTAAGTGCTTATTAATATTTTTGAAAAAGTAAAGAAACTAATAATCGAAATCAATTTAAAATTTTTCAAACAGCCATGAGTCTTTCAAATGTTGCAAAAATAAAATATCAATTTTTTGTTCCATTGCTTTCGAGTAATTTACTTATCGTCGGATGACCCTTTTATTCCATATCTCTTAAGATACATTTGACTCATAAAAACGATACTTAAAACAATTTGACTTTCTTATTTTTTTTCGCGTGCAGATCTTCTTTATCCCAAAAACAAACATAATAATACTTAACGTACTGCGCATTTCAGACCTCGTTTTATCTTGCGTTTTTCTCTCGCTATGACTCAGTGAGAAAGCAATTTCCGACTTGATTACAGGAGATAAAGATATGTAAACTTCGAGGTTTTATAACTACAAATTTGAACATTTAACAGGGGTGGAGAGCTGAATCTTACGGCCAACAGGATGACGCACATTAAGAAGGAATCGCTGCTAAAGTTGTCTTATCCATGTCGGGCTGTTACGCTGATACCGGATATGATAGGCTCGAGCTTTGAGCCGAAGTTTTGCGAATTCGATACTGTTGGCGTTGTTGTATCAACGGGACCTGCGCCTTATGTATGTTCTAATATTAATTTGCGCAAATATCGTGTGTAAAGCTTTAAAAACTAAGTTTGTTTTAACAAAATTTGTAGGGAATGAGAAATTTTGAAATGGTCAACTTCGCATATCCAAAGCCAAATAATTCAGGTTCTTCATACATGGCGGTACTTTTTTGGAATGGGGTATCATCTTTTGGCTATCAAGGCATGTTTGTTGCAGGCTCATTAATAGCTTGTAGCAATTTAGAATGGCGACGAAACACCTCGTGGAGCATAGGTGTTGCTTACTGCTCGGAAAAGAGTACTTTTACCACGAATCCTCGACAGCAGCATCTTATGAAAGAGCTTCGTTCTCTTAAAGCACTCATTCAGGTAATTATTTATTTATACACAATTGCGGAAAATATAACTTTGCGGTTTTTTACGATGTTACCATATCTATTCACTATGGGCGTTTTACTAGAATTTTTTATGAATCTATAAAAAAAAAAATCTTTCTTTAAAGAAGTTTTTAGCAGTTTTAGATAATAATAATTTGTAAAGCAAATATTTTCTCCAATTCATCATTTAAATCAATATAATTTTGTTACGCATTAACTCTTAGATCTAAAAACTCTTAGATCTTAATAACATAATTGCAAATACTATTATTATTCTACAATAGAAATGCATAAGAATTTACTTCATTCTTAAAAATTTACTATAATCTCACAAATCTTTCACTAATTATTGGTAATCTATTTTACCAGAATCCGGCGGTCTACGCAGCAAATTGTTCCGAAGAAGTAGCAACCGAACTTCAAAAAAAGCTCCAGCCGCGCTCGAGTCAAGGTACTCCTACAAGCTGGAACTCTTTGCACAGCAATTCGACGCTGGTCAGTCCTATGGACAACTTCAGTCCGGGCAGTGCAACGATACAGCGTCGTCTGGAAAAATTATCACGCTACGCCAGCGGCTCGCCTGATCTCTCGCCAATCGTATTGAACAATAGTTCTAGCAGAGTAAAAAAAGACTTTACGCCAGTGACGGGTAGAAAATCGTGATATTAATGAAAAGACTCTAAAAGTTGAGTCTTCGTATCTGGTAGGGTTTAAAAATTATTATTATTTTTTTTAATATAAAGTAAAGACACTAGTAGTTAATTGTTTGTAATTAATTTTTGTTGAAAGTATTTTATGGATATACAAGGATACAATTAAACAGTGTTTCGTTTAAAAAATAATTACCTAAATAAAAATGAATATTCCATGGAATAAAAATGTTACCATTTCTTGAATAATTACTAAACATCATTCTTATTAAATATTAATGTTTAAACTGGCACAAGATTAATTAAAAATTGAATATTGAATGCCAATATAGTTAATAAATCAGTGTCTTTACTGTATTAAAATATGTTGTAAATTTTTTAGTATACAGATAATAAAGAAAGAGGATTTGACTGTTTTTATATGCGAGCAATTTATTGCATGATTAAGCCGTTTTATTAAAAAAAAATAAATAAAAATTAATAATGTTATACATATTTTTAGTTTCCTTGAACATTTTTAACTTCATCGGAATATCACTTCTTGAAAATAAGCAGTTTTTTTTACATAATCACATAAGATATTTTTATTTTTGTCAAATCAAGATCTTAAGAAGTATTATATTTTAATCTGTATTCTAAAAAATGGATCAAAATCTTATCTGTAAGTAATGCTGAATTTGTTAGTATACATTGGCTGGAATGATGTGACTTTATGAGAAATATTAAATTCTACTGACAATATATCAACACTATTATTTGTGTACATAAAGTTTGATGAATAGATCAAATTTAATTTTCCGTTTATCAAACTTTATTTATAATAAGAACAATAGAATTGTGTATGTAGGGATTTGTAAAAGAAGAATCAGAGTATTCACCACCATTGTGCCTAAACCGGAAGTGAGCGGCGAAAGAGGAATATAGGTTAAAAAAAGAAAAAAGATTAGTTACATGATCAGGCGATCTTTTCTGTCTGTTTCCGGTTCATATAAAGCTTCGTGATCTTTGATTATAAAGCCACTACTTGTTGAAATTTATTCGTTATTGTTCATCAAATTAAGCTTCTTTATTTTTGTAATTAAATTGCCAAGAATTTAATGTCATTGAAAAAGTAACGCGTATCTTGGAATTCACTTAAAAATTGAATTTTTTCTTTATTTCTACATTAATTTATTTGTTTTGTATAATTATTTTATACGTTTCTGTTAAACGTTTACCAATTATATGAGTCGACACACATATAAATAGATTTAAGTGCCATATTTTGTTTAACTTTGTTGTAAATACCGTTTAGTCTGTACATATTTTTTCCATTTTAAAAAAGTACAGTGTGCTCAGAGCAACACCTACCAAAAGTTCGTTTTACTTAACTCATCTATACAGTTTCGGCGATGACCGAAAGAAACAAAGATAAAGTCAGAGCAAAAGGGGCGATAGACTTCACCAAAAATTGCCCCCGACCGATCGACAATCTGTTGTCATGTGATAAGGTATCGTGCGCTGAAAAAGCGAAAACACGAAAGGTGAACTAATGCGATGCGCCACTGTTTTCTGTGTTCGTATTTTCGTTGCTACTATCTCTATTCAATAGTTTACCTTCACTAAGAAAATAAGATAAAGCTGTATGTATGTATATTTTTTCTACCATGACTGTTAACCAAATAAATCCGCTCCGACTAACGATAATTCTTCGTTTTCATTTTAGCATCGAAATCCTTGACCCGGAGACTCGCGCCACGTAACTGTAACTCGAAAAAAATAGAAGCCACACTCATATGAAGAAACAATGCTCGCTCGCTGAATTAATGTTTTCGCACGTCTAAAGTTACGTGTAAAAGGGCTCTCCGCGCGCAGAAGAAACTGGCGCGAGTTCCTTGACACTCGGCACGTGAGCGTGCGGGACGGCATATTGTATTGTGTGTCGGGCAAGGACAATGTATGTATCGTGAGCTAGAGAAAGAGAGAGATGCGGAAAAAGGGGGATTAGAGGTACAGTTATGCGCGTTATTCAATCTCTTTTCGGAGCTACGGCGCGAAAATGATGCGCGGGGAGGGTAAGGGCAGGTCGGCAGGTATATAGGTATGCGTGTCCCCCCGCGCATAGCGAGCGGTGCGTCGCGCGCTTGTTTGCGCCTCTTTGTTGCGGGTAAGTGCCGAGAGAGCTACCGTTGACGTTTAATCCCGTCTTTATCGCGTTTAAGATGTGAGTCGACGATGCGTTAATGATGTTTAGACTAATATTAAGCATGTTGGATGATTGCTTCATTAAAGGTGGAATATATTTATGCAAAAATTATTAAAACTAATGATGAATTGCAATTATGTTTTCGATTCTTAAAATATATAATCTATATAAGCCGATCATACAAAACACGCCAAGGTCTCATCGAACAAGAAAACACTTTGAAATTGAAAATTCTCCAAACCTTCCACCTCCGTCCCCATCCTCCACTTTCCGGTAAGCGCGATTAATACCATACACACCTACGTATAAGTACCTACTGCGAAAGTGACCGTAAACGCAGAGCCGCCCAAGTCATAGGCGACGCGCGCTCAGCGGGTGTCTTACCCGAGGTAATTCGAGCAGGTAATGACTCAGACAAAAGCGCGCCTCTGTCTCTTTCCTTGCTAATGTGCCGGGTTTTGTGCTCTCTATGCTCGGACGCCCTTTTCTTATATACGATGTAGTAAGCGCGCACAATACTTTGCCGTGGAGGAGATGAGCGTGTACATTTGTAAGTGCGAGTGTGGGGGCGAGAGGAGGAGGATTCGGGAAATTGGGAAATCGGTGGAGAGTGTTTTAGGAATCGCCGGTTTTCGAGCGAGATGACTTATGTAATGGCTGGCTTGTCTGGGCTTTTGGTTCTACTTGAGATCTTGCGTGCGCTTTTGCAAACGTATTGAGGGTTTAGTAACGATTTGTAGATGTGAAATCTTTTGATCGTTTCGCTGATTGTTTTTAAGTTATCATTGACTTTTAAGTAGCCATTGTTAAGGATTTATTTATTTAAAAAATCTCTGTGATTAATAAAAAAAGTCAGCTGCATATCACACTGTCTTCACAGTACGCAAAACCAGCAAACAACAGCTTCTAAATACAAACACAACCACCAAAACAACAACTCACCAATCGCAACCCCCCCCCCCCCCTAAAACCCCTCCAAAAAAACCCTTCACAACTTAAAAAAACCCCCACAACACACAACAACACACAAACGCGTAGAGAAAGAAGATAGGGCCTCAGAGCGCGCGCGCTCGTATATAGGTGCCGCTGGCGTTGGCGCAACGGCACGCTCCGCTGCTCTCCTCTCTTATACCATAGGCTCAGCGCTCTCCTCGGCGTCCGGCCGCCTCAGTTCGACGCGCACCGGCTCACGAGCCGCACGTGTGCTACTCTCCGCTCTCTACTCTGTTCACAAGCCGCGAGTCCGCGTACACATAACGAAATTTCACGCGAATTAACGAGATCGTTTGTTTATCGATATAGGAAAAGTAATCAAGTGAGGTTAGCCCGAGAGGATGCGAGAGGGCTCGTCGGAAGCAGACGTCGAGCGCGGCCCGGGAAAGCGAGGAGCCGTTGCGAATTATTGAGAAAGCGCGCGCTTAACGCTGCAGTGAGCTGCAGGCTTTGTGGATGCGCTGAAATGAGGAGCGCGGGACCTTCGGCACTGGCGCCGCCGCTGCTGCGAAAATCGCGCTGACAGTTTTTTCACAAAGCCGACGAACACAAGTCGATTTACCAGAGCTTAGTGCTTATACGTATATATACGTACACGTCGATCTTCATTGTAATACACTCAGCGCGCGCGTGTGTGTGTGAGTGCGAGTGCGAGTGTGTGTGTGTTCACGATGTGAGAATTCCGGTGAGCGAAAAAAAGGCAGTGCCGATTTAAAGGCCAGCTCGCGTATATATACACACAGTGCGAACGTTGATAACACACCGGATCTCGCGTTGCGCGAAGAGTCGCGATGGCCGAGACGCAGCAGCAGCCGAAGGTGGAGTTCGCCCTGGGCAGCGAGGTGTCGCCGGGCCATTTTTTCAAGAGCAGCTTCGCCAGGTCGTTTGTGACTGCGGCAAGCTGCGCGCGTGACTCCAAGTCTCTGCAGGATTATGAGTACCTGGATCATAACGGCGGGGAGGAGCAGGCTTTTAGTGCTGTTGGGAATGTAAACAGTAGTAATAACAACAACTTTTACTCGCTGGTGAATTTCGGAGCGGAGAGCGGCTTGCTGCAGCAGCCCAAGTCGTCGATATACTGGAATGGACAGGTGAGGGTTGAGGTGGTGCGTTTTGGGGTTTGAGGAAGTGGGGATGGACGTTGAGTTGTTTTGATGTTTGGTACACTATATGTTAAAATAAAATTACGGTTGTCGCGGTGAGAGCTTGAAGGGTTAAATGATTCGGAGAATGTGACGCGATACTGTGTTTACGTATACATTTGTGTACGTTATTGTACTCTATGACGTTTTGATTTGATAATCAAATGATTCTTCGACGTCAGAAACATTTGAATTGGATTATTATGGAATTCGAACTTTAAAATTCAGACTTTAAGTTTTCTATTCAAGTATGTTTAATCTGTAGTATACATCTGTAGTACACATCATCAATATTTGTAAACAGTGGCTTTGTAAATTACAGCAAACGAAAGTATTATATTCGTTACATTTTTTTTTCAAGTACATTCTGTAAATGGAGATGTTCAAGGATACACTATTAGTACACGATCGGTTGCACAAGAGAGAAATGAGTGTCGCTAATTAACGGTTAATTAAACAAAGTCGCAAATTAAGTCGCTCCTTATGGCGTCAGAAAATTTTCGTTTCGAGGTTAAGGATGCTGACTACCGTGGATAATTGTTTACGAAATTTTTAATTAGCGTTACGATTTTTGGCATTATTTATTAGTTAGATTGAACCTATTGAATAAAATTTAAAATTATTTCGAAATTTGTATTAAAATGTTGTATCTTTGAAAATTTCATCATTTTTAATGTTTACCATATCACGCTCAAAAACTCAATACAATCAAAATGTAAATTCCATCTTAAATCCTCAAACCTCAACTTCAATTAAGTTCTTATGTATACCAAATAGGTCTTATGCAGGTGCAAATAA